>VZTO01026336.1:6958-22426 GCA_013400615.1 Syrrhaptes paradoxus | reverse complement strand
TAGGAAGAAATTTTTCACTGTGAGGGTGGTGAGGCACTGGAACAGGTTGCCCAGAGAGGTTGTGGATGCCCCACCCCTGGAGGTGTTCAAGGCCAGGCTGGATGAGGCTTTGAGCAACCTGGTCTAGTGGAGGGTGTCCCTGCCCATGGCAGGGGGGTTGGAACTTGATGATCTTTAAGGTCCTTTCCAACCCAAACCATTCTATGATTCTATGATTCTATGATTTTAAATGCAGAACGTGCTTTTAGCACAGACCTTTCCCATTTTTATTTTCCTTGTCTGTTCTGCAGTTCTTTGGGACTGCTTGAGCCACCCGAGAGCAGTGTGGTCCCACTGCTGAACTATTTCTCTTCTGAAGGCTTTTGCCACTCACTGTCTGGGGAATCTTTTAAACAGATGAGTTTCCACTGAACACTCTTATTTTTCACAAAAAGTTTCAGGGAGATTATCCTGAGTCCAAAAATTGGCTTTTATATTTTTGCTGATCCCCCAAATTTAATATTCATTGCATAGGCATCTCACATGTAAAGAATAATTTTCTAAGCACTGAAATTCTTGAAATCATCCAAAAATCTTCTCTTGAGAAAATACATGGACAGACAAAGAAGTTGAAAGGGATGTGATCATTATTTGATAATACTTCCTGTGCTTAGTGGTAAATCACACTGAGAGAGCAAATAACAGGTAATAGGCCCAAAGTTTCTCAGAACTATGGACAGTCTCCTCCTTTGATTGTTTTAGACATTCTCATTAGAAAGAAAGTGCAACCATATAGCTTGGGTAACTGCTGCATCAATTGGTTGTGAACAGTAGTGTACCCTTCACAATTTGTTAATCTCATTGTTAGTCGACAGAATCGTGACTCTGGAATAGAATAGAATAGAGTAGAGTAGAGTAGAGTAGAGTAGAGTAGAGTAGAATATTTTCAGTAGGAAAGGAAGAAAAACTGCCTGACCATGTCAGGTCAGAACAAAAGCTAAAGCATATTGTTAAAGGAATTTTCCAAATGCCTCTTAAACACTGACAGGCTTGGGGCATCAACCACCTCTCTAGGAAGCCTGTTTCAGTGTTTGACCGCCCCCTCAATAAATAAATGTTTCCTAATGTCCATGGTGCATTATCTGTATCCTTTTAGAAAGTGGGATTAAGGTTCTTATAGTCAAGTTTCTTTGGGTGTTTCTTACTCAGGATTTTTGTTTCCTGGTGACATACTGGTAGTTTCTAAAATGTATTTTAATTTGAAAATCTCAAGGTCCTCTCACAAACATTTGGAGGGTTTCTTTTTTTATCACAAGTTCTCTGGTTTTATTTCTGCTCTGAAAAGAGCAATTAAAGATTGTGTTTCATAGCACTTGTTTGAGAAACCTCTTACCCAGGGCCCATTGGCAAGAAGATTGAGTTTATTGCACTGCAGGCAAGGTGTTTGGTTTTTTTTTCTTCAGAGGCATATGGGACTGTATTTTCAAGGAGTTAACAGTCCCCACAGGGGGCAGGTTTTTCATAAGTATTCTGCATGCAGAAACCCCTTGATTTATATGACCAGATTTAATAAATCTGGTCAACTTGTGCGTTATGAACATTCCTGCTAATTGGACCTGAAATGACTGAATTAAAGCATACGTCTAGACTGCAGGAAGAGTGCCCTCAGTCTTTGTCCATTAATCACCAGAGCCAGGGACCAGATGGAGTGGTGTGGCTCTCTTTTGGCCCAGGTTTCCTTCCCGTGGATTTGAAATATGCATCTCAATCCAAGAGCAAGGCGGTGCTGATGGGTGTTACCATAGAGCAGCAGCTTTCCTGAATTGATGGAACAGTCACGAACAGAATGCAGTCTTGTCCTCTGTCTGATGGATGACATAACCACTTGAATACACTTTATGTCTGGTAGAAAGTGCTATTACTAACAAAATAACCCTGCTCTCATCTGCTGGAATCTATCCTAGTATTTTAGGGAAAAGTGTTAGCAGATTGATTTGTTGATTTTTTCCTCTCTTCTTGACAGCTTCTAGACTGTTTTGTCATCCCAGTGGTCATACTGCTCTCCTGGTTCTTCTTACTGGTACGATACAAGGCAGTACATTTCATTGGGATCGTCGTCTGCATTCTGGGCATGGGATGCATGGCAGGAGCAGATGTCCTCGTTGGGAGACAGCAAGGAGCAGGTGAGTAAGAATGGATGTGTTGTATGACTGATTTCTGCTTAGAGAAGCCATTGACCAGAACATGTCAGCTTGGGACAATAAAGAAAAGGGAAAATCAGCAAGAACCCCTGTGCCTTCATGCACCTAAGGCACTGCACCATTCAGAGTTGCTTCTTTGTCAGAAGGGACGGAGAACAAAAATGGTTCAACACTTGGAAGTCAGCACTGCTGCAAACAGACTTGGTGGGCCCTGTGTCCGGAGCACAGATCATGCTCTGTGCAAGCTGGGAGACAACCTAAATACTTGTTGCTTGCTTCTGTTTTGGCTTAGCTGTCTGACTGCAAACCTCAGTTGGCTACATCTTTGAATCATAAGCACCTCTCACATCCACTGTGTACTCTTGCTTCTCAACTTTGCTGCTTTTTTTTATATGGAGGCAGGGTCACTGGGTAGATTCTAAAAGACACCGAACCTATATACTAACTACCAATTGGATTATGCACACAGTCTCTGAGTACAGGCTTGAGATTTGCCTGCACCATTGTTGAAAAGAACCTTCTTGTGCGTAAAATGTTCTTTTTTATGTGCTGCATCATATGAATAATGTGTGTGTAGCTATTAATGCAGACTAGACAGAGTTAGATTTCATTGATCAGCTTCCTCTGTCACATCGATTTCTCTGGTGCCAACCCAAATGATGTGGGAAGGCTGGAAATTCTTTTCAAAGATTGTCAATTAGGCACAGTTTTCATTCTTAATTAAAAGCACTGAATTGTGGGCTGAGCATAATACACTGGGATTTAAAATTCTTGACTCAGCTTTCTGAATACAAATGCAAGTGCTGTAAGAACTGCAGTTGCCAGGACACTACTAAATAAAACAAGGGAGTTTGTGACAGTACTCACCATATCTCCCTACCCCCTTTTATCCCTGTCCTTTATCCTAAAAGGAGACTTGGGTTCATCGGTCTCCTCCAGAAAGAGCTCTGCCCCAGCTAAAAAATGAAGAATATACTCTGTGCTATGAAATCAGCCAGATAGAGCTGCATTAGAAATGACTGTTTTCAGAGGGATTGGGATTTAAATTCTGGATTCCACAGGAAACATCCTGTATCCGAGTAATCTAGCGAGTAAGATGCTAGGGCATGTGAGTTGTGGATCAGCAGGAGTGTGTGGGGCAATGGACCAAAGTGGACAAGGAACAGATTGAAGATCACTGACACTTTGCCATCTGACTGAAATAGTTAGATATTATTTGATGTACTCATTATTAAAGCATTGGTATAGCTGTTAGGTAAATTTGTCCAGAAAAATTTGTTAATATGCATTATTGACTTTTAATTTGGACCTACATGTGAAAAACTGATGTCCATGCTTAGTGCTAAGCAGAGGAACTGCAGCTTTTTTTCCTTTAAGTGGCAAAATTATATTATTAATGATGTTGTCTTTACCAGAGTGAAATAGATCATCTGGTTTCATTTATCTGAAGGGGTAAAACTGTGCATTAAAAATCTACAAATTAAAAGAAGTATTGGCAGCAAAAGAAAAAAAAATTATTGAAACTCTTCATTAAGGAATTCCACACTATTTATAGGATATTTTGTAGGATTGAGCAAACAAAATAAAGGAATACACCAAAAACAATGAAGCTGTATTAGTCCTCAGTAAACTTCTCTGTTTATCCCATATTTTAGGGGACAAGACCTGTTGACACCTGTTTGCCCCTGTTTACCATACTATTTACTGTATTAGATGTGCCATATGCCATAGGGCATCTACTGCATACAGCAGTCTAGCCTGCCATCTCCTGCAGTAAGGGAAAATAAATTTAAAATCCACCACTGAGAGATTAACAGGTATTTTACTAACTTTCTGCAGGAATTAGGTATAATGTTCAGTCATGCTCTCAACTTGCAAGAAATATATGGTAGTTTGCCTCTTTTTATTGTATGATGACTGATGTTTTGCACATTTCTCAAGGGGAAAAGAAATTACTATCAAGTATTTTGTGCTCTATCACCTTACATGCCAAGTGTACCACAAAATAACATTTTTCTGAACTAGGCATGAACTGCACCTGAAGTACCTTGGTACTTGTTCTCCTGTAATACACAGGGGTCTAAGACACAGAGATCTGTGTTTCATCCAGATTTTTCAAAGCACTTCACAGCTTTAGCTTACCACAGTCTCTGAAAACCAGTTACTTCAGTCTTGTTTGTAAGTATATAAGATTACATTTTGTTTAAGATGAGACACATTGAGACTGTTAGATATAGTGATCATCAGTAATTACAACCAAAAGCAAAGGGAAACACTACCTAATGCTGGGGGTGGAGGTAAAAATGTGGTGAAGTGGCCTAGTGAGAGTGTGAAAAGCAATCACTTCAGAACATAATTCGTATTTAAATGATTTATGTTAGACTATAGTGCTATAACTAGTCCCAAAAGCATTAACTCCTCTCTGGACTGTATGAATTCTGCTTCTAGAGAATATTAAATGTGCTTACAATTATTAATGCAAAGCATGTTTTGCCTGCCTTGTGTTTCTTCGGAAGAATGGCCTACGCCATTAAATTGGTTAGGTACAACTGTATTAACTTGAAAGTCTTTAGGATGCCTCTATTCAGTTGAAACATATTTCTTTAGCAATAAACCAGTAGACACATGTGGATTTTACATCCATGAAAATATGTCTATTCATATATATATACATATATATGTCAGTCTTACGGGAAAGTTCCAAACTCAGCCTCTTGAGGAAGCGAAGGCATTTGACAACCAGAATGCTAGAAATTATTAGAAAAGAAACTAAAAATGTAGTAGAAAAACATTTTTTATACCAGCATATAAAGTTTTGATGCACTAGCCTCTGGAGTACCGTCTATTACTCTGGTCACTGCATCTCAAAAAGAAATGACAAAAAAATAATGCAGTGGAGAAAGGTGAGAAAGCTGTTCAAGGGTATAAAATGGCTTCAGGTTGAAGAGACTGTAGGCAGACTGGAACTTTTAATCTCTCAGAAAAGGAAAGAACGAGACAGAATATGGTAGAGGTACATGAAATCTTCAGTGGTATGGTCAGAGTCAGTACAGAGTGATTCTAAAATATTTCTCACAATTAGAAAATTACGGGACGCCCAATACAATTTTGAGCTATCAGCCTTAAAAAGCTAAAAACACAAAGTATTTTTTAATAGTGCATGTTTAAACCGGGTAAGTTAGGTGTTGTATAGGCCAAAATTATATGCACTTTACACAAATTAATGAAGAATCCCTCAGTATCTATTACATTTGATGGTCTAATGCAAATTCCATCTCAGAAAATCCCTAATCTGCTGAGAACTGGCTGATAAAAATCTCTCTGTGCTTTCCTATTTCTTTATGCTTTCTTAAGGCACCCTGTGTTGCTCAGTGCCACCAGAGGGTCCTGGGCTGGGCAGACCCATGCTCTGACCAGATCTTGGCTTCCTCTTCTGGGACAGCCCTGAATGTTGAGGCTCACTCTCTCTCTGAGCGTAAGTGTGCGCTGGGGAGAGCCATCGTGATGTGGTGCTTGGGGCTATCCTATCTCTATGAAAATGCTTGGCCTCTGAGCCGTCTCTGTTTCGCAGATGCAAAAGGATGATATTTTTGTCTCAGCAGTTCAGCTCAGCCAAGTTCTAAGGTCAAAAGCTTTTTCAGCAGTACTTCCCTGAAGTGTCAGTGAGTAGCTGTAATAAATACCAAATGAGTGAGCTCAGTGAGGGATGATTGGAGCCACTGTGGAACATCAAACGCATCGGGTGTATGAAGAGGTTTTGTAAAGTGCTGATGCTTATTTAAAATTAATGGCATCTTCTGTGGCTGATTGCAAAAGAAGGCTAAAAGGAAAATAAGTAGCAAATATAAAAACCATAAATGGCCAAATATAAACATGCTGTCAGTCAAGTTACATGCAAAACAGAAATTCAGGGCACGACTGGTTGAGTACACAAAAGAGAAGTCTAAATACACAGAAGCCACATCTCCCCTGAGCTGAAAAATGTTGTAGACTAAGAGTGTTGCTGGGAGTATTTTAAACATTTACTCCCTTCCTATTTTTCCCTAAACAACTTACACTTCTCTGGTGCTTATAGCCAGAGTTGGAGACAGGATGATGAACCCTTCGTCCACCCTCTTTTAACCATTCTTATTTTGATAAATTTCTTCTCACTGGAAATTTCAGCATTGTAGTTTGGAATGAAAACTGAAGGCTTACAAGAACTCCATAAATAAAAATGTTGAAAAGATAATTTTGAACCAATCATAGTGTTTGGCTTCCGTTTTGTTTTGTTTTGTTTGTTTTTTACTTCAGTGTGTGTTTTACAAATCAGTAACAATAAAACTTAAAAAGGCAGGAACTCAAAAATAAATCAAGAGATATTTTAAAAGAAAACAGGGTTTCTTTCAAAAAACCAATACAGTCTAGTACTTCAGCATTTCTGTTGAACCTTTTCAAAGGTCCATTATATCCAGCTTTTCGGAATATGGTTCTGCAAAAATATCTGACAGCTTTGAGAAGCTGTAGATCTTGTAGAACTCATTTAACAAACCATATGTGCAGAAGGAATTGCATGCATCAGTTCGCAAAGCCAGGGCCTCGGTTTTCAAGCTGGAGCTTCATCTTGATCAAATCTCCCTGCAGCCCTCCCCACCACTCAATAAAAAAAGCTTCCAAAACTTAAAAAGGTTTCAAGCAGTCTTTGATAATACAATGTTTTAGTAATTATATATACCTGGAAAATACATCTTGGTGTTCACTGCATGCATTAGGTGCTGCTACATTAATTGAACCTCTTTTAAAAATCTGTCATTGTCATCACCCTGTCTACACCCCATCCTTTCTCCTCTCTTTCTTGTCAAACAGCTTCATGTGAGAATGAGGTCAATATTGGGGCTGTAATGATTTCTTCACTCATTTCACAGGTACACAGAGTTTTTAACTTGGTTTCACATCTAAATACTGGATATGTTTTAGACTGGTTAGATTTCAAGATGAGACACAAACTGCTCTATATAGCTGAGTCACATTCTACCTGCAAAAAAAGTAATAATAATAAAATTTAAAGGATTAGTCACTGAAGACAGACGCTTGGTTTCTATATTCTTTTACAAATTTTTCAGGTTCTTTCAGATTCTCTTATCCACAACAAGGATAATGCTCTCCCTTCACCTCTACTAGATTTTGCTTAGGTATGGAATGAAAACTGTTAAAATGACAGAACATTTGCATTCAGCTTATTAACCTGGACATGGGCTGCTTAGTGATTGACGATTGAAATCTGTAGGGAAGAACTTGCAATGGTTCTAGACAAAAGATGGTTGTTTTGAGACATTCTGATTTTTCCCCTCTTTATTCCTAGGTGAAAATAAACTGATAGGGGATCTCTTAGTACTGGGCGGAGCAACGCTATACGGCATCTCAAACGTTTGTGAGGAGTATATCGTCCGAAATCTGAGTCGAGTGGAATTCCTGGGCATGATTGGACTCTTTGGCTCCTTCTTCAGTGGAATTCAGCTGTAAGTGAGCAGGTTTGAGCCCCGAGCTCATTCAAATAACTACAGCTGTGGCCTCCATTGAGATATTCTAACCCTCTCTTCGAAGGTAGTCATTTCCTGTGGAGCGTAGGTGTCCTCTAATTCTGGAATTTGCATTGGCTTTCATATTTCAGATTGGTGGATCTGAATAATAGCACAAATTTGTACCTAAGTACTCTTAATTCAAGGACTGGTGTCCCTGAGTAACAGCCATGTGGGGAGGGAGGAGTATAAGACACACCCTACCATCTTGTTGGTTGAAAACAAGTAGATACTTCATGTGTTGGTCTGATCTGTGAGTAAAAAAATCTACAGCTCTCTCTGGTTCTGTTTCATGCTTTTAAAAAATCACTTAGATATCTGAACAGGTAGAAAACATGTCCAGTCAGAAGGTATTTTACTGGTTGGCTCATTCTGTGTAACTACATTAAGATATGGCATAAGTAATGGAAAAGCCCTTAAGAAACCGGCCTTTTCACTTCAAAATATTTAGTACTCAGGTGATTGTCACATGGATTTCAGGAACTACTGAGTCCTGTCTATATCCACATGTACCTAATGAGCATCTCATCTGCAAGCCTAAGAGTTGGAAGGTGTCTTCCAGTGCTGTAATACTGTGACTGATGAAAGTGCAGTAAAAGTCACAATGCAAGATTGCCACATTTTGTGCAGATCCATCACTGGTGCTTGTCACACAGAATGACTTTTGATTGTTAGTCAAAACCAAGTTGCTCCCCTACATATCTGAGTTACTCAACTTCTAAGAGCAGAGACTGATCAAAACAATGACCCATCAATTCCCATGTAATCATTTCTATTTCTTTAGCCAGAAAGCTTATTATATTTGTGTGGGATCTGAATGTGTGAGTTAAAATGATTTATATTAACTGTCTGCCACACAAGCAGTTCCTTTTTTAAAAACAAAGAATTCAAGAGCATGTAAATGTGCTGACTATCTTTGGCTAAAGCATTTTTTTTACCTACAGTGTTCATGGTAGGTAGATACTAGCTGATTCTGAGGGCATTAAATCAGTGCCCTTATCTTGCTCTGTGTGTGTAAACTGTCATGTACATGTCTCGTATTCCTGAATTTAATTATAGCGCCGTTACCCCCTCTTGACCCAAGCAGTTAGTTACAATTCAGGGTCTGTGAGATGTTTTGCTGGGGAGAAGCTGCTGTTGGAACAAGGCATCTTTGTACACAGAGGACACAACTGTAAGGAGACAATAAGAAAACATTTCTTTGCTGAAAGCCCTAAGGTTTTTCTAGTCAGCCTTTGTCCCAAAAGTTCTTGCCAGCAGGTTTTTCTCAAACAGCCTCCATAGCTTTTTGGTGCTGGTGCTTTTGTGGAATCCCAACCACACTTAGAATCGTAGAATGGTTTGGGTTGGAAGGGTCCTTAAAGATCATCAAGTTCCAACCCCCCTGCCATGGGCAGGGGCACCCTCCACTAGACCAGGTTGCTCAAAGCCTCATCCAGCCTGGCCTTGAACACCTCCAGGGATGGGGCATCCACAGCTTCCCTGGGCAACCTGTTCCTGTGCCTCACCACCCTCACAGTAAATAATTTCTTCCTTATATGTAGTCTAAATGCTTTCAAATTGCGCCAGGGCAGATTCAGGCTGGACATTAGGAAATATTACTTCTCGGGAAGGGTAGTCAGGCACTGGAATGCACTGCCCAGGAAGGTGGTGGAGTCACCGACCATGGGGGTGTTCAAGAAATGTCTGGATGTTGTGTTGAGGGATATTATTTAGTTGGGAAGTATTGGGTATGGTTGGACTGGATGATCTTCTAGGTCTTTTCCAACCTTATAATTCTGTGATTCTGTGTAAATCTCCCCTCTTCCAGTTAAATCCATTACCCCTTTTCCTGTTGCTACATGCCTTGTAGAATGTCCGTTTCCAACTTTCCTGTAGGCCTCCTTCAGGTACTGGAAGGCTGCTATAAGGTAGCTCATATATGCACTTTTTTAACAAGGTGGCAAAAGATTGCTTATTAGGAGAGGCCAATGATGTTTCTGCTACTTGGTTCCATGAAGCAGTTCAGCATTTTCTCACCTTTACGTGTAATGAAGAGCAGACATCACATAGTTACTTCGCAGAGGTTTAATCTAGCTAAATATACCAGTTGTTTCAAAGAGAAGCCAGGTCCCCACGTTACAATTGCAGACTCTTTCTTTGAAACAGTACTGTCCACTTGGGTGCAATATAGGACCTTTACGTCCTCTAAACTGAAGTAATCTGGGGAAGGAATGCCTCCCATGAGTAGGGTCATTTCTCAGCTTTCTAGACACAGTGCTGGTCAAAGTTTGTTGGGCATCCACAAAGTGATTGAGGATAGGGAACATGTGTTCTATTACCACTGGAGGTGTGAGTCTTATGTTCCTAGGATTTACAGGCAGCATTACAATTCTGAAGAAGAGAAATACTGAAAAGTGTGTAGGACTATGCTGAATGTAGGAAAGACAAAACAGTACCCACAAGTGAATGTCCCCTTTGATGGCATGCACTGATCTCAAAATATATAGTAGCAAAAAAGCTGTGGTATTTGCACTTTTTTCCATGTTTATTTACAAATATCTACATAAGTGTGGGTGACTTCTATTAGTTCATGCTTCAACTCTAATACAGGGCTGTGTCTCCAAGAGGACTTTCAAGAAGTAGGCTGTTGTTTTCTAGAAAGGTTTAGCAAGAGTGCTTAATATTAGGCTGTGATGTAAAATAAACCTGGATAATGCCTGTTGGACAGCAAATGAAGGGCTAAGGTGTCAGGGGAAGGAGTGAAGTAAAGGAAGGAATTGGCTAACTACCACAGTGGAAAGTGTTTAGTGGGTTGAATGTGATTAAAGCAGGGAGGAACTGTATATCAAAGCAAGAGAAGAAATTGGCTGACAACAGTTGGGGATATAGCAACTATCCAGCAAATGGAGATAATGCTGTCTGATGGAATCACATAATCATAAAGTAACCTACTTTGTAATGGACCCCTGAAGGGTTCTGGTTGAAGCTGTTACTCAAAGCAGCTCAAAGCTAACTTCAAATTTACATCAGTTTGCTCAGGAGCATGTACAGTTTACTTCTTAATATCTCCAAGATCTGAAATGCTAGTCCTGCTGGGCAACCTGTTCCAGTGTTCGACCAATATTTTATTTTTTTTATATCTAATCAGGGTGTCCCACATTGCAACTTGTGTCCATTGTCATTCATCCTTTTATTGTGCACCTCCAAGAAAAGTCTATCTCCTGTAACTACCCATTAGGTAGTTAAGACAGCAAATACTGTTGTCCCGTCCTCCTTCCCCAAAGCTTAGCCTTCTCTTCTTCACGCTGAACAAACCCTACTGTTTCAGCATCTCCTCTTACATCATGGGTTCCACCTGCCTGGCCATTGTGACAGAGCTCCACTGTACTCCTTCCAGTTTGTCAATGTCTGTCTTATTCTGGGCAGCCCAAATTGAATACAGTACTCTGGCTACTGTCTCACAAATCATGTCCTTCATCTTGATGGCCAGACTCTTACTAACACATCCAGGATGCTCTTGACCTTCTCTGCTCCAAGGACACATTGCTGACTCACTTTCAGGTTGACATCCATCTTTTGTATCAGATAGGCAATAGTATGAAAGCAATGTTACTACATTTACGTTATATCAAAATTCATTTGCCAGAACAAGAGACAGTTTGTTTTCATTATATTCTTCAGGAATTGCTGATAAAAGAGGCATATGCCTTATGCTTGCAAAGACACTTATAATTTAGTTGTTTTACAGACAAAATAATCTTATTCTGTACACAGTGTATTAGATTTGCCACACATCAGCAGCAAGCAAATTAGAATTTCCAGGATGCAGCTCTCTAGACTAGATTAATCTGGAAGGCACTGGGTTCCTACAGTTTTAGTACTATACTTGGTCTTCCACATACCACCTTTTGTACTGGCTACTTTGTTTTTCAGTCTGTGTAATTACATGTTTTATACTTGTTTAAAATAGTGTCCAGACTAATCTGGAAATCACAGATCAGAGAAAGCGGTTAGCTGAGTGAAGAGCTACCTTTCCTCCAAGGGTCTATTTGCCTGGACTGGGAAGAGCTGACTTGTCACCTTAGAATTTTCTGGATCTGGGATTTTGATGTTAGTGTACAATGCAAGACTTACAAGATGTTGAAAGTGGACTTTTGCAGCTTGGCCTATGCTTTGCTTTTGTTTCCTGGCTTTCATTGCTGTGACTATTTGATCTCTCTCAGTATGAAACAAATCACAGTATTCTCCCCAAAGCCACCCTGTAGTATCTATTTATTTAACACTGCAGAGACACTCTGCAGGGTGAATAAGTCAGACAGGTACATTATTAATCATGACTGTTCAAAAGCTTTGAGAATATTAAGTCAGAAGAGTACAAGAGGATTGAACATACACAGGGGTGGGCACTTTGGGCAGATATATAGGGAGCTGGAAATACACCAGTTGGAAATTGTATGCTATCATGTCTGATTACTGCCCTGAAGATCTTTCAAATACACAGGCACAGGGATAATGCCTGAGTCAATTAGCAAAGTCATGATTACATTTGTTTCCTACAGAGGTTTTTTTGTTATAAAATTATTTATGTTGTTTTGTCCAGCATTTGAACGGAATGATTTAACTTCTGTTCTCTTCCGTCAAATTTTATCTTCTCTTCTCTTATAGTGCAATCATGGAACACAAAGAGCTGTTGAAAGTTCCCTGGGATTGGCAAATAGGTAAGAAAACACTTTACCTCACTGAAGATAGTTGCTGAATGAGGCGTGGAGGCAACCAGTGTTTGGGGAAACAAGCACAAAGTTTCACAGGAGCCAATGTTTGTGACTTATCTGCCAGTTACTGCCAGGGGTTGAAGCACATGCCTCATAACCTTTCTTAAATGATCTGTCCTCCCATTGCCATATTATGCCTTCATTGCACCATTAGGTTAAGCATATGAATGCCATAAGATAATTATACAGACAGCCGTGAAGTAAAACAATAATGGGGTTCCAGTTCTAAGATTCAGTGCAACACTGGGACAAATAAGTGAGGTAGTCATTAAGAGCCAAACCTTTTCAGTGAATGCTGAAGAAAAAAAATGGAACCTGACAAAAAACCTTAAAAAGTACTTGCAGTGCATATTATAGTCTCATAAACTCATTTCCGAGGGGAACATTTCTGTATGCAAGTGGTTAATTGCTTTCCAAGTAGTCTTGGTGGAATATAGGAGATGTGTCTTTTAGACAAGTTTAGGTAGCATCATGCGCAATGAATCTCTTACAGTGTTTTGCTATGCAGTGGATTGTATTTTCCTGTTTCAGTTTGGAAGCTGAGTTTATGATCTATGACTCCTTTCTAATTACTCCAGCAAATTATTTGCTTTAAAAGCAAATCCACATTTAGGAAAGGAGAGTCCCTATGATCACACTTTTGCTGTTTTTGTCAACAGAAGAAATAAAAGAATGCTACTACTATAGAGCTGATATACTTAGCAGGGGTTCAGGCTTTGGCAATCCGTTGACAATAGCTTGTACCTAGTTTCAGAATTAACACCAAAATGACATCTCAGAAGTGTGCAAAGGCAACTGATAATGTGGGGAATCCCTGAGGACAGGGGATACAAATTATGGGATACACTTTGTTTTCATTAAACTTAGCTCACAATTTCTTATCATCATCATAAACTTTAATAAAAGCAGTGCATCTTTCAGAAAACACTGCACCTAGAAGCTTGGAGATTTGATGGTTGAGCTCGAAAACTAAATGACAAATCAATTTAAAGTATCCATTGAGAAACACACTCAACTGCATACTCTAAGTGTATTTGCCTTCTTTAATCTGAGATAATTAGCATAATTGCATCAGTGTTTGTTTATACTTAATTATAAGGAGCTCAGGGACAGAATTAATCTGGTACTGATGGAACTAGCAATGGTCATAGTGAATTAATCTACTATCTGTGTAAATGTCATATGTACTTCCATGGGAGTTCTGTTGTAACTCAATATCAGTGAAATGTGGTATTAAAATAAAGTCTTACTTGGTCCATGATGCCATTAAAATGTCATTGAAAGTTAGTCACTAATACTGAAGAGTCCCTACGCTTCATAAAGAGGAGATCTTCTTAGCAAGAGCATCATAAATATTTACTTGTTTTGTTAGAGTAATAATTGGAAATGTGGTGTAGTTGAACATGGATTAAATCGGACAATTATCTGTAGTTTTGTGTTCTTCCCTGCCTTCCACTGCACTCAGTATGCTTTCCATTGCATTGGCAGTGATACAAGGTTGTCAAGTAATGATTGACAAATCTATGCCAGCGTGTTCACAGACTTGTCCTGGATAGTTATCCACTGTGACAAACTCAAACCTTCAGTCCAGCAGAGTTAAATCACCAGCCTTCTGAATGGTAGTGATAAAGTCACAGCAGGCAACCTAATAAATAACTCAAGATAGCCTGTTACCATCTGTCATAATTGTGCTATTGTAAAATGCAAATGAATTTGGAATATAAAGATTTTGGAATATAAAGATTTTGGAATATAAAGATCTAAAGCCAATCTGTTATGTCTATCATGTTTAAAACAGGCTATAGCTCTCCTGGTTTTAATTTTGGAAATTCCCCTGATACATAGCATCATCTTCACACTTAGTATAAATCAGTGTATTTCTGTTTGAATCCTTGAAGGTTTAAGTATTAATACTTGCTGACAACCTGACTGAAAGGAGAATGATTACACTGTTCTGACTGAGTGGTTTCATATGAGACCATGACATGTTTTCTAGAGTGATAGATGAAATAGTCACAAATAAACTAACATCAGTTTTATTTAAGAGAAAAGCCAGTTTGAATCTCCCAGGAAGAGACAATTCCTTTGTTACAGAAGGTTTGAATGTGTCTGAATGGTCTTTATTCCAAGAAGACAGTATGAAAAATTGAAACTGATTCCATTTCATCCCAATGAAGTTATAGCTTTTGGAGTAAAAACGCAAAGGCTAAAACATGCAACATTCAGCCAGCATGCTCAGGAGCTGAAACAGAAGTTATCAAGGCATGTTAGTCTTGGTGGTAATTGGGCTGCTTTCGAGCAGTCCCTGGGAGCAGATCCTACCCGTCTGTGTGAAGATGCCTAGTCTTAAGAGAAGTGGGGAAATACTGAGGGACTTCTCTTCAGCCTGCAGAAGAGAAGGCTTCAAGGAGTTACCTGCAAGGAGGTTATCAAAAGGACAGAGCCAGGGTCTTCACATCAGTGCGTGGCAGGAGGATTGGACACAACAGGAAGAAGCTGAAATACAGAAATTCAGACTGGATAAAAGGAAAATCCACTTCACACTGCAGACATCAGAGCAGGTTGCCCAGTGAGGTTGTGTAGTCACCGTCCTCAGAGGTTTCAAGACCAGGCTGGGCAAAGTCCTGAGCAACTTGGTCTGAACTCAGTAGCTGATCCTGGTTTGAGCGGGGTTTGAACTAGAGACCTCTGAACTCTCTTCCAGCTGGAATCACCCCATGATCCTGTGATCCCTAAGTGCCCAGTTCAGACACCTATGAGGCATTTACACCCAACTGGGCAAAACTGGTAACTTTACCCATCAGGGTGAACACTGACAGACAAGATGAGATTACTTAGAACAACTAAAGATACCTGAGATCTGGACATCTGATAGAGTCCCGTTATCATCAGGAAAAATAAATGGGCATGACACAAATCATGCTATGCTAAAGCTGGTGTGTAAAAGAGGTTGGACAGTCTGCACCCTAAAAGTTC
>VZTO01026335.1:18578-33946 GCA_013400615.1 Syrrhaptes paradoxus | reverse complement strand
ACTCCTGCTGCCCGCATACACCCACAGGCACCGTGACCATCCTCGGGGTGCTGGGGACGAAGCCATGCTCTTGAACCGCATCCCCCCATGGTCCAGTTCAACAGCGAAAGCTTTGGGGCTCCCTAACCGGTGGCCACCTTGCAGATGGAGAGAGGTCCCAGGAGGGTGGGGGGTTGGCGGCACTGGGAGCGGGCAGTCGAGCCCCTCCTCCCATCCCAGTACAGGGGGGTATCCACAGACAGAGCCGTCCTTGTTCACTGGGGTGGCAGCTCCTCTCCACCGCATTTAGCGCCTGTAAACCAACTTTCTAACAGCCTGCTGATGGCAATGGCAATCTCCCACGCTGGAGGAAGCTCAGGCTGCCCGGAGCCCCTGGGGCAAGGGGCCCTGCTGCCGGCTGGCTCCCCGGGCAGGCGGGACGCCCCGGCAGCCCACAGCACGGTGTGGAAGTCCAGCTTCCATACGGCTAATTCAATAAGTCACAGATACCATGACTTCATAAGGCAGAGAGGCTCCACAGCTATTAGGGGAATTGGGAGCGGGGGGAGGAGGAGCTGAAATGGAGAAGGGATGGAGACGGGGAGGGTGGAGAGGGGGAAGCTAAGACAAGCAGCAGAACAAAACATCCCATAAATCATGAGAAGCTGCTGAAATACCAGAACAAATGACCCCATAGCTTGGCCATTGTTCCCGAGTGAGGGCTTAAAGCGCTCCCAGTCGAGACAAAGCGCCTCGCGTTTCGTTTCAACACTGCGCCAGCCCGGCCAGGACCCGCGCTCGGCACAACCGAGCTGGGGGCGGCTGCGTTTCACCCTGGATCAATGGCCAGGCCCTGCGGGATGGTGGAGGGCAAGCTCTCCGGAGGGCTGGCTGCCCCACACCGCAGACCGTGCAGCCGCGGTGCCCACGTCTCAGCCTGCCCAGAGCATCTCTGGGCTCCCAGATGCCCAGACACCTCCCAGCCTCTGGCACTCCTCCCCTTCCACTGAAAAGCTCAGGGCTTAGTTTTCCATGTTTTTTTTCCTGTTTTTTTCTTATTTTCCCTTGCTCAGGGTATGAGCTTCCTCGGCTGGGAAGAGAGGTGGCTCCAAGCCTCCTCTTGGACGTGCAGATTAAATTAGGAATAAACCAGCTTAAGTAGGGCTGTGAAACCCGGAGGAGCTCTCTGAGCCCTGTTCCTGCACCGTACAGCTCCTCCCCACCTCCCAAAAAGTTGCTGACAATTCACTTTGTGCTGGCTCCCCCCGGCACAGCACTGACCGGCAACCAAAGAGTCTTGGGGAATGTCCCGTACAGCCACAGACTGCTGCGATGGGGATGGCATCGGGCTGTCGGCGAGGTTTGCAGTAGCAGCTCCTCAGTGCACGGGCTCAGGATCCATCAGAGGGATGGGCCACAGCTCAGCACCTCCCAGAGGCTCCGCAGTCCCGCAGGACCGGGGACTCAGGTGGCAGAAGGCGAGGAGCTTGCCGTGGGGATGGGTCTTCCGCGCTGCCTGCCTGCGTGGGCTGGCGGTGGCTATGGAAGGAGGCTGGGCAGTGCCAGGCACCTCCACGGCACGGGTTCAGGGAGAATTTCCACACCATCAGGGAGAATTTCCACACCGCATGAGGCCACTTAAACCCAAAGGGGAAATATTACCACATTATAAAAAATTAAAAAACTTTCATTAAAACCCTTTTGCTTTATAATCGACCCTGAAACATGGGGCAGAGTATGGCAGCAGAGCCGCAGGGGCCACTTCTGCAGCGTGATGGTGCCAGCGCGGTTCCTGTGCCCGGCGGCTGTGGCTCCTGCCCTGATGGCACTGTGGTCCCGTCGCAGAGGGGGGACTGCCAGCACTCAGCCCTGGTGCTGGGACATGGTGGGAAAACCACCTTCCCATCCAGGCAGGCATGGAGCTGCTGGGCAGGCAGGTCTCTGCGCATCCGTCTCTTTGGCAGAGGGGAAGCGAGGAGCTGAGATTCAGCGATGTGCTAGGGGTCAGGCAGCAAAACAGGACGCAGGCAGGACTGAACCCGAGCCGGCTGGCTGCCTCCCCACGTGTCTAACCACCAGACGGCATGCTCCTGCCAGCGGTGCTTTAACAGCTCATGGTGGGCAGCCAAGGAGCAGAACCGAGATAAGGGGATGGGGGAAGCGAGGAATGCGCTTGCATTTTTCCTGAGCCACCATGGGAATAGGCTATTCCAACCCCGGAGCGCAGGGAGGCTGCCCGACATGGAAAACTCGAGGAGCCCAAATAGAAAAGGCAGCAAGTAGAAATAAACAATCAGGAAGAAGAAAACAGAGAAGAAAATCAGGGTGGACAAAAGAAGAGGCAAGTATGGGAAAAGGAGCGTTGGGGGGAAGGCGAATGGAGAAACAAATGGAAGAAGGAGAACCAAGCCAAGAGGTAGGAAAGGAAAAGGAAGAGATAAAAGGATGCCAGGAGGACAAACCTGCTGGGGCTGAAAGTCCCAACGAGCACCAGAGCTGGAAGGATGCGAGAGAGGGACAGAGGCTCCCAGGCTGTGCACACACAGGAGTAAAGCAGCAGATCGCAGCCCTTTTATTGGATTAAGACTCGCTTGAGAGGGAAGATAAATGTGGATCATTTCTCAGGTGACATGCACAAGAGGAGAAGAGGCTCTCTTTGCCTCGATTCACCCTAAGGGGGTAGAAAAGGGATTGCTGGTGTTCCGGGGTTGCTGTAGGGACAGGGGGAGGTCTCCACCGGAGCTGCCAGCTTTCGACTTCTCTGCTCTGACAGCAGAAGGTGGCAAGCTTCAAATAAAGAGTGCTTTTGTCTCGCCCGCCTTCGTACTATTTAGGCTTTGGAGCTCGATTAGTATCACAGAGCAGCAGAAAGCAGAGCTTTAATATATTGGACCCCAAATCCTTCCTTGCTTCCATTGCCAGTTTTTGCCTCATTTGGAGCAGACGCTGCCTTGGCCCCCTGCAAGCCACAGCGCTGGCCAGCAAAAAGGAGGAGAAAGGAATCAGTAAACTTAAATCAAACCAGGCAGGAGCAGCTCCTAGATTTCTCCCCCGAGCTTGGGAAAGCCTCGCGCTACCCTGCTCCCCACGGTGCTTCTCTCCAAGCACCTCCCAGCAGCAAGACACCGGCTCGCAGGAGCATTGCGCTGGGGTGATACGGCACATTCACGGCCCCTAACACTGGGGACTTTGTGGTGCTGGTTTAAAAAAAAAAAAGCCTAAAAAAAGCCTAATAATGAAGTATTTATTTCAGTAAACAACATGTGAATGGAAGAAGTGTTTTCTCAGTACTTCACTTTTTCCCTGCCTTCTCTCCCTCTCCCACCAGCAATTTTTTTTTTTAATAAGTGGAACTAACGAGGCTTCTCTCCCTGACGGCCACGCTCGGGAGCAGGACCGTGCTCCGCTCGCCTGGTGCAGCACACAAACACGTGCCGTGCGAATAAAGCCTGCCTTGTGCCCGGGGAGAAACGCGACCCGGGAGCACGTCCCACCCGGCGAGCGGGGGACATGTGCCCTGATGGACGCACGGACCGCACGACCTGCCATGGGAGCATCCCTGTGCTTTTGGGTAGGCAGTGCCGGCCATTCAGCACCTGATTTACTGTGGCAGCAAAGAACTGCATGTCCTGGCCCAGAGATATGCCAGTGGGCAGGGACCCTGCCCCGCAGGGCTTCAAGGTGTCCCCAGGGACAGGGGCCAAGGGGAGATGAAAGGATCTACTGTCCCCACCCTACCCATCAGCGCTCAGTGCAGGGGACATGGGGTCAGGCAGACACTGTGACACTGTACAGCTCCTTCTCTTCTACCTCGGCTCCATCCAGCCCTACCTGAGCACCTGAATAACTGGGAATGCTGGAAAACTGGCTCAGCTTGCCCTGCATGGGGATGAGAGGAGGTAAGGATGCTTCCTGCTACGGTAGAGACACGAGGGGTTGGACTGACGGTGTTTTGGTAGGAAATTCAGTCAGAAAACACTAATCCCTCCACCAGACTGACACCCAGCATTTCAAAGCAACGGGCACTGATGATTTCGTGCTTATAATCTCCACCTCCTCCTTGGCAACAGGTAATGGCAGGTCCATGAGCCCCTCCTTGACTTCAAGCCCAGGGATTAAGATGAGCAGGATGCTCAGAAACCACTGGTTTGGGAAAACGCAGTCCATGGCTTTTCCATCCACCTGCTGCCAGCGTGGGGTGAGCAGAACCTCCAGCGCACACAGCGTGGACCTTCCACCTCCGCACAGAGACAGGGAAAAGGACACAGTGGTGACCTTGGGCTAAGCTTACAGATTTGATGTGTGTGGATATTTGCTCTGGAAGCCAAATCAGGCATCTATAGTTTTGCAGGGGCATGAGCCATGCTTCCCATCGGCTGCAGCACCCAGCAGCCTCACCTGCCACCCAGAACCTCCCATGCGAGGTGCAGGGTGGGCAGGGGCAGCAACCCCCAGAGCTCCAAAGGCCCCCCCATGTGTGCAGCATGACGGTTTGGAGCAACCGTCCAAGGATGCTGATCCTGCTGTGATCACAGAACCCTGAAGACATGGGGGAAGGAGAGAACTGATGTGAAGCTGGGGAAGGGTCTGGAGCACAGGGCTGACGAGGAGCGGCTGAGGGAGCTGGGGGGGTTCAGTCTGGAGAAGAGGAGGCTGAGAGGAGACCTCATCACTCTCTACAGCTGCTGAAAGGAGGGGGCAGTGAGGGGGGTGCTGGGCTCTGCTCTAAAGGAACAAGTGGTGGGACAAGAGGAAACGGCCTCAAGTTGCACCAGGGGAGGTTTAGGCTGGAGATTAGAAAAAATGTCTTCACTGCAAGAGTGCTGAGGCATTGGAACAGGCTGCCCAGGGCAGTGGTGGAGTCACCATCCCTGGAGGGGGTCAAGAAACGTGTGGATGTGGTGCTTGGGGACATGGGTTAGTGGGTTGGGTGGTGTTGGGTTGACGGTTGGACTTGATGATCCTTGAGGTCTTTAATGATTCTTTAATGATTCTGTGATTCTATGATTCCATGTTTCGCACCAGGGAAACAAAGGCCAGCTGTCCCCTTTGTAGGACGCAGCTGCCCAGGAGGCTGGTGCTTGTGTGGGAAAAGTCTCCAAGTGTCTCCCCGAGTGCAAGCGGACACGTGTGGACTGGGCACTTATACTGCCAGCATGCGTGAAAACCTGCACAGAAAACCAAATTAAATCCTGTCTGCAGCCACACGGCTAGCGCAGCTCCTGGGCTGTCTGCTTAGCCACGGCCACGGGAGAAGATTCACAAGCAGACTGAGATGGTCGGGGAGCAGGGTCCTCACCCTGCTGCTGCCTGCCCAGGTCCTCACCACCACGACTCCACGGTGTCACTTCTCTGCTATGTCCCACCACTGAGTGCCACCGAACCCCAGCACTGAGTCCCAGCACCCGAGCTCCAGCACCCAAGCCCCAGTACCCGAGCCCCAGCACCCTCCCTGCCCAAGCCTGGCTTCCAGCTTGGCCATCTGATCCAGCTCAAGATATCTCCAGCCTCGGATAGAACCCATGAGTTCAGGTCACTTATCCTCACCCCACCAGACCAGCCATGCCTCTGTCCCCGCGGGAGCGGTGACATCAGGCCCTTCTCCTTCCAGCCTCACATGCTTTCCAACCTTGATCTCCAGCACCATGGCGTGGGGCATGCTGAAGGCAAAGGTGACTCCTCCTCACCAAGAGCTCATTTCCAAGCTGGCTTAACAAAAACCCCATAAAACAGCATCGTCCACCGCTGCTGCGGAGTCGCTGCTGCACAAGGTGCTTTGCAAACAACGTCGGGACAGATGGTTTCCCCCAGGAAAATGCTCTGGAGCGAGTGAAAATGTGCCACAAATATACCTTCACACAGCAGGGCTAAAACAGGATCCGGGGGCTTCAAAGAGACATTTAAAGGGAATAAAGATATTTCCTGACTTCTCTTGCTTCTTTCTGATGAATAAAGAGCGAGTCTGATGGCTTTTAGTGAGTTCTTTGCTTGTTTTCCTATCTGGAATATTAGAAATTCACATCTTTGTCTATTTGGAAGATTCCTAGTAATTGCAGAACCGCTTTCCTGATGACATCGTTTCAGCGAAGGGAAGAAAGTTGCGCAACTGGAGCAGGAAGCAATCTGTCACCAAATAGCTTAAATTCTTTGTCTGGCCTCATTAATACCTAGTTAGCTTTGATGCCTAACAAACCTCACAGATAGAGGAAGCCTTTGAGGAGGACTCCACAACCTCACACTGAAGTGTGAGAACTGACAATAAATGCCAGAAAGATCTCCAAAAAAAGCAGGGAAAACGAAAACCAAACTCGACATTCTTGCAATTTCTTTTTTTCTTTTTTCTTCCCCCCCCCAAAAAAAAAGTGTTACCCTCCTTTATCCATCTAAGGAAGCAGAAAGCCAGGCAATTTCCAGTTCTTTTAAATATCCTTAGCAGGTCACCTCTAATGCTGGGAGGGTTCACTGTGATCTGCTTCCAAGGCTGTTGCATCAGGGCTTAGAAACCCAGGATAAATTACTCCCTGCTCGAGCAGGGCTGCAGTTGGAGACCCGCGCTCAGCACGAAGGTGGGTGCTGCAGCAGCAGCTTTGGGGAAGGAGGGAGCACTGCAGCCCCCCGGGGTGGGTGAACAGGGCTGCTTGTGCTAGGGCAGCCCCATCCCCTTGCACTGCTCACCCTGGGCATGGTGCCCGCTGGGAGCCCCCATAGCTCCCAGTGCCCCCATAGCTCCCAGTGCCCCTATGGTTCCCCATGGCCCTGCGGCTCCTGGTGTCCCCATGGCTCCCAGTGCCCCTGTGGCTCCTGGTGCCCCCGCGGCTCCTGGTGCCCCTGTGGCTCTCGGTGCTCCCATACTGACTGCGGCCATCCCAATGCGGTTCACAGCTCTGGTTTATCCAACAGAGGTGCGTTGGGCAGCGAGGGGCTGCAGGATGCATCCTCCGGCAGCTCCTATAAGGAGTGCAGGGTGGGAAGGGAAGGGGAGAGGACCAGCCAGCAACAGGGGCTGCCAAAGGCTCTGTCACATGCCCGATGACATGTATGTCCACGTCCCACATAAGCCCCAAAAGTCTCCTGTGGCTCAGTTTGTGGGGTGTCCTTCAGGGCCCCCAGGGAAGGATCCACCTGCGGCTCCCTGCTGCTCCCTGCCCAGGGGCGAGGGGGGATGGCTTGGTGTGATACCCTGGGGGGGCTGGAGGGGTTTGGAGGGGTGCCGTCCCCACAGAACATTGCTTGGACAGGGACAGAGAGTGGCAGCAGTGGGGACAGGGGACAGGAAGGGGACTGGAGAGGCAGGAGCTCCTCTCCCCAGCCCTGTCCTGCAGCTCTTACCATTCAATGCTCAGAGACCTGGGCCGGAAGGCAGACAGCTCAGCCGAGGCATACTCAGCTTTCCTTCTCTTCTCCTGCTTCTGCTTAACCGACAAGCGGTGGGCAAATCTAGAGAGGCTGCTTTCCGACCTGGGGAAGGGGAGAGGAAAGGCGTTAATGTCACGGAAGCACCCTGGCTCCCAGCGGCAGCTCCACGGCACGGAGCCAGGCGATGCTCGGAGCTGAAAGGAGAGGTCCCGGAGGGTCAGTGGCACTGGGATGGGGCAGCACCACCTTTGGGGGAAAGGAGCAGAGCAGCAGCAGGTTTAGCATCGCTTCAGCAAGCCAGGACCAGCACAGGTCCATGGAGTGCTGTTAGTGAAACCAAAGCGGCGAGCAGGCTGAGTTAGCGCTGCGTCCTGCTCCTGCTGCAGCAAAATCGCCTCCCTGGGTTGTATGCTCCTGCCCAAATGCCAGCCGTGATGGCCAAGGCTGGAGAAATGCAGCTGTTTCTGCCTCCTCCAGCACCTGCCTGGGAGGGGTCAGGCAGCCAGGGAAGCAGAGAGAAGCAAAGTGGACCTCGTCCACGGCCGCGTGCTCCTTCCGAGAAGCCGCAGAGCCCCTGTGGCTCCTGGCCAGGGCTCTCAAGCAGTGGGATGGCTTTCCTGATAAGGGAAAATGGAAATCTACCCACACTGGGGATGTTTGAGAGGAGGAAACAAATGCCTGTGAGCAAACGGGTTCAGCCGCAGGACCTGTCTGCATTGCCAAAGCCCCGTGCCACCAGGCAGGATGCTCCAGCATCACCCCCAGCTCCTGTGACCAGGGAGAAGAGCATCCCCAGGCTCTCAGGTCTCCAGAAGAGAAATGCTGGCCCCAGGCACAACTACCCCATCTCCAAGCCCGTGGCATGCAGTGACTCCAGTGCCTGCTGCGCCAAGGGCAGGCACCCCTGGCTTGCAGCTGAATCCAGTGCCACAACCTGTCCCTTGCTGCTGATTCACCGGGAGGAGAGGTGGAAGCAAGGGGGGAGCAGCCTGGGGAGCTGGGACACCCTGGCTTGGGCACACAACCATGCTGGTGGCACTGGTGCGGTTTGCCAGCCCTGCCATGCACACTGGCACAGCTGCTGCCTCTCCTCCTCCTTCGGTCCTGTGCCACCACGATCTGCTCCCGCCGCTCAGCCAGCCCCGGGCTGGTCAGTGAAGGGGACAGGAGCCATTTGACAGAGGTCCCAGGAGACGAGGGACAGACCTGGGGGGAGACTTTGAAGCTACACACACTGCTAAAGCCAACCCTCCTCTCTACTTGAGTCCTGACCAGCTTCGACCAAAAAAAAAAAAAGAAGGTATTTCTCAGAAACAAGAGCTCCCCGCCTTTCCTCACAATAATTAAGGCAACGCCGACCAGCTAACGGTTTTTTTCCTGATACATTTTAAACACAGACATCTTCATTTCATTAACTCTGGTTATTGATTTATTTTTCAGCTTATGAATTGCTGTTGCTGGGGACAGGGTGGAGACAGCTTTCTGGAGAAGGCTCTCGTCTCTCCGCTCACCACCGGGAAAGAGCCACTCAGACCTTCCAGGGTCATTCTTTACATTCTTGAGAAGAAATACTACTTTGATGTAAAGGATGAGGTTTGCCTTAAAAGCAACCCAACAAGAAACTCAAAGCCCAGCTTTCCCCCGCTCGCAGCCGGAGGAAGAGGCGTTCAAAGAGGAGCAATCCAGGCGCCGTGTGAAAGCCCAGGGAGCAGAGCCCCGCACCAGCGCCATCCCTCACCTCCCCTTGCCTTTCAGCCGCTGTCAGAGCTCAGCTGTAAGGAATAAAATCCCAATTTGGGGAGGTGCATGCACTGCAGCAGCCCCTGGTGCGGGGTGGACCTCTGGGCTGTCTCAGGGATGGGGCTGGGTGGGGTGAACGGTTGCTGCTGACTTCCTATAGCAACTCCTCGGTGGCGTTTGACTGTTCCCATGATGGCAGCCCCAACGCTTCCCACCTTTCCACCCCCCAGGACAGGCTCCTGCCACCCCGCAGGGCTGAGGGCTCCATCCCCAGCTGCCAGGACGCTGGGGATGTGGATCTCAGGAGATTTTGGGACTGTCCTGTTTGCTATGCTCACCCTATCCCCACCATGCTCCCTGCACCATTCCAGTCACCCCTCTCAAACTGGTCCCCAGCAGGGATGGGGGGGCTGAGAAATTCCAAACCACCGCACGGATGCAAGAAGGCAGCCACCCCTCATGACAGACAAGGACCTCGGTCATGCTGGTATGAGCCTCTTGCGATCAGCACCACTGGGGCAATTGCACACCTGGGAGGTTCCCCCGGATGCATCCTTCTGCCCCGCGTAGGGAAGGAGCAGCCACTGGACAGAGCCGCCAGCAACCGCTGAGAAGAGCTGGCGGGGGAAAATGGGGTGCCGTGCTGATGGGGCTGGGGATGAAGGGACGTTGTTCCCTGGGGCAGGGTGCACTGGTGGGGCTGGAGAAGCCACCTGAGCACTCAGTGACACACAGCCTCACCGTGCCTGTCCCCCTGGCACAGCAGCGCAGGGGAAGGCATGGGGACAACAGCGATGCTCTCCAGCTCGGGGCGGATGCTGCCTGGATCTTCCCAACCCCGGGTGGGGGGATGAGCCAGGCCATGTGTGAGCCAGAAGGTGACCAAGAACATTGTGACGCTGGGTGCTGCTTTCACCCCCCAGACCAGCCTTCCAGAGTACCCATCACCCAGCTGGTTCACCCACCACCTCACCCACCACAGCCAGGTTAAAGGTGACACTGTGACCGCTCTGACGGGCCAGTACCTCCCCCTTGAGAGCTGGCAGCAACTCATTCAGCACTCAGCGATGAACCAGCCTGCTCTCACCTCCGCCAGCCCCAAAAGCTCCAGCAGAAGCATCACTAATTAGAAAGCCAGGAGCATATTACGATATCATCTGGCTATTTATACAGTGCTGCTTTACATAAACTGTGCTGCAGAAGAGGGAATGAATCATACCTGCTCTGCCGTGGCTGCACGCAGGCAAACACAGCCCGATGCTGGCAGCCTGCTCTGTCCCACACCCCTCGCCCCACTGGGGCCCTGCTTGTGGGTCAGCATCTCTGAGCTCCTCGTGCTGGAGCTGCTCCAGTCCCCTGGGGTTGGGATGCTCCTGGAGTTGGGATGCTTCTGGGGTTGGGATGCTCCTGGAGTTGGGATGCTCCTGGGGTTGCGATGCTCCCGGCGTTGGGATGCTCCTGGAGTTGGGATGCTTCTGGGGTTGGGATGCTCCTGGAGCTGGGATGCTTCTGAGTTTGGGATGCTCCTGGGGTTGGGGTGCTCCCACAGCATTGCTAGACATCATGCCAGGGGTCTGTGCTCTGCGGGTGGCAGCAGCAGTCAGCCTCTAACACGGGGGCAGGGATGCTGCTGAGACCACACTTTAACTTCCCGGGTGCTTTCCACACACTAATTGTTGCCCCGTCCCTTGAGAAAGATCAGTGATAGGGATCTTAAGGTAGAGGCAGGGAAACTGAGGCACAGAGGGGCCATGTGAGCAAGGCATGTTCCCTGTAGCTGTTGGCATCTCTTCTCTTGTGCACTTCACTGATGGACAAGATTTTTGTGCCTTCTCCCACGAGTACCAGTATGCCCAGCACCAAAAGTGCCAGTCTGGGGGACAGGCAGCCCCAGAGAACCACTGCTGCCTTGAGCCAGCTTCATCCCCACCATGGGACAGGGACGAGGCCAGCACCGCTCTCCCAGCCTGTCCCACTGGACAGCCCAGGAAGGATTTGGGGTGACCTGCCCACCTAACCATAAGAAGTAGCATCTCTGCAGCAGCTCAGCACCGGCGCTGCCGGGGCTCGGCAGACCCAGCGAATGCACCGGCACCTGCCAAGGCTCCCCGGAGGTCCCCGCGCTCCGCTGAGGGGACACGCAGGGAAAACCATCAATTGAAACATCAACCGCAGCGCTGGGAAGAATCGTCTCCTGACAAGCAGAGAAGGTTGTTCAGCTACTGTGCTGTATCATAAATCACACCTCTCTGACTTGCCATCTGTCAGCCAGATTACACATGTTCCGAGTCCCATGTCAGCGTTTAAGTCAGAACACAGCATCTTTTCCCCAGAAATAATTATCAGCTCTGCAGACTCTTGCAGCAATACCCATCCTCAGCCCTCCCTCCAAACCTCCTGGCAGAGCAGAGCTGGCAGCAGCGGGGAGGCAGGAATGGGGTGCGGGGATGCAAAGCCCGCACGCGATGCCTCCCCCATAAAGCCACCGCGTCGCCCGCACGTGGGGGCGGCAGGACATTGCGCGGCAAACACCCCTGGGGCATCAGCCAGGGCAGGGGCAGCCAGAGCCAGGCGCGGATCCTCGTGGGAGGTGGGGACAGTGCTGTCCCCAGCCTGGTGTGTGCTGATGGCCCCCCTGGGGTGTTCAACCCAGATGAGTGGAGGGTGCCCAGGGCGGCTCTCAGACCCTCGCTGCTGGCACAGCGAAGCCCAGCCAAGGGGGAAGGCTCCGGCTCAGCGCGGGGCACAGTTCCCACACCAGCTGCAGCCTGAACGTGCCGTGTGACACTGGCCTGATGCCCATCCCATCCCCAGGCACATTTTCTGGGGGTCTGACCCCAGCCCAGGTGCTGGGGGAAGCAGGAATGCCAGCAGAGCAGAGACACGGGGGGCTGGCAGCCCAGCCCCATCCTGCCTGGGGCTCAGCCAGTGCACTGAGCCGTCACGGGACGCAGCATCCCAGCACAAAAATCTGCTCCACTGCCCTTTCCAACGAGGACAAGGGTGTGAAGCGCTGCTCTCCGCCCCCTCGTTGGCCGGACAGGGAGCAATGACATTTCCCAAAGCTGCCTTAGCACAGACACACACCACAGGGACTCAGTCCATCCCTCCAGCTTCACCAGGCGCGAATCCGGCCGGGGGTTTGCAATACCTCACCTCTGCATCCCCCACACCACAACTGAAAGCGATGGCGAGCAAAATCCCCATCCCCTCTGCTGGCAGCCTCCCCGCCAGCTCCACAGCCCTCCTCCCCTGCGGTGGCCCTCGGAGGGACATCGCGGGCTGTCCCTGCACAGAGCAGCGTGGTTGAGCAGCCTGCAGCCCTCAGAGTGAGCGTGTCCCCCCCGCAGAAGCCCCGGTGCTCGTGCAGCGTCACCCCCAGCTGCAAGAGCTGGCCATGCCGTGGCTGTTGCCGCGGGGCAGACCGCGGTCCGTGCAGGCACAGCCACACCGTGCCACTGCTGGGGGGTGACTGAGGAGGTCACAAAGCAGTGTCGGCATGGGCACCGGCACAGGACCAGCAGTGCTCCTGCTCCGCCAACACGCCCAGGCAAAGCCCTCACCAGCGCACAGGCACGAGCCACCCATCCCAGAGACACAGACATCTCAGTCCAGGCAGGAACAACTCCCACTTGTTGCACTCCCTAACCCGGGACTCGGGAGCCTGCACGTGCTTGTATGCGGCTCTGAATGAACCCGGCTCCTGGCAGCAGCTCCAGCCTCTGGAATTAGCATGGAAAAGTCCCAGGACAAGGTGTGCGGTGGCCATGGGCAGCCCAGGCACTTGGCAGCAGGCAAACAAGCAGCATTTTCAGCTGGTCCCCCTTTTGGAAACAGTCATCACAAAACCAGCGTTTGAGTTGGGCTTATCCCCATGAGCATCCCGGCTGCAGCCTGGCCTCGAGGCTGGGGAAGGGAAATCCTCGGGGTGAGCAGGGCTGGGAGCGAGCGCAGCTCTCTGCACTCTCTGCAGCTGCATGGTTTGGCTCCTGTGAGCAGTTTAGTTGCACAGGTGCACTTAGAATAAAACAGAGGAAAAATAATGGAAGTTGGAGGGGTGCCTCCTGCGCAGGCAGCAGCCTTTCAGGAGAGAGGGGCTTCAGAAAGGGAACATGCACGGCCGCACGGCCGTACACACGCAGCCAGCCCCTGGGCAAGCGTCGACCAGGAACGCGGCTCCGGCACACCCTGCTTACCAGCATGTCCCCAAGCCATGAGCATGTCCCCAGAGCAGCAGGTGGGAACAGGACCCCCCGTGAGCCAGGCACAGCTGCAGCATGCTGTGCCGTGCAATGCTGTGCTGTGCTGGGGAAAGATGCCCGGGAGCCGCCCGAGTGATGCTCACTCACCTGCCCAGCTGCTGCTGCCTTCCCTCCCGGCTCTGCCGATCGCCCGCTGCCAGAGGAGCAGCTCATCTGAGAGTGGCTCTTTGGGAGAGTCCCTGTCCCCTTGACACATGCAACCGCAGGCACGCTCTCATCCCGGCCAGGATCCCCTGCTCTCACCCATGCCACCGACCTCCTCATCCACCACCTCCGCTTCTCTCACCCATCACCTCAGGTTTCTCGCTCGCTCTGTGCTTGGCTCTTTTTTTTTTTTTCTTTTCTTTTTTTTTTTTCCTCCCAATCTTGTTTCTATAGAAACGAGATTAGCAGAGGGGGAAATAAAACAGCCCCATGTGACTCAGATTCCGACACTGAAGAATCTCCCGGTCGTGCTCGCTGGGGTTTTACATAACCACGAGTCTGTGCGGGCTCGGCTTGGGGGGATCTGGCTCAGATGGGGGGGCCAGGCTCAGTCTAAGGGACCTGGCTTAGATGAGGGAACCAGGCTCAGCCTAAGGGACCTGGCTTAGATGAGGGAACCAGGCTCAATCTAAGGGACCTGGCTTAGATGGGGGGACCAGGCTCAGCCTAAAGGACCTGGCTCAGATGAGGGGACTAGGATGGGTTGGGGGGGAATGGACTCAGCTCAGGGGACCAGGCTCAGCCTAGGGGGACCTGGCTCGGAAGGGGGTACCAGGCTTAGCTGGGGGGAACCAAGCTTGGCTGAGAGGGGCCGGGCTTGGCTGCGGGGACCAGGCTTGGCCAAGGGGAAATGGACTCAACCGAGGGGAACAGGCTCAGCCTAGGGGACTGGGCTTGGTCTAGGGGCAGGATTCACCAGGGGATGACCAGGTAGAAGGCAGCAATGCCTCAGGCTCCCCTCCAGGGTCTGCCAGGACCCCACCGCTGGCTTTGGGCTTTCTGTGGCACTCCTGATGCAACAATGTGCCACCAAACCCCACCGGCATCCGTGGAGGACACCGCGAGCCCCTGCCACCCTGCACGGTGCTGCTTTGCCATCTGTTCATGTTGAGAAGGGGAGAAAGCAGAGCGAGTGATGCTGAAAATTGCCCCAACTCCCACCAAAACTTCTGGGGTCCCCAGGCGAGCTTTGGAGGAAGGAGCCCCAAGAGCCCCGCTGTGTTGGCAGGCTGTCCTGACCCTACCCTCACTGCTCAGGAAAGTGGTTTTGGCCACTGGCCTCTGATCTCTGAGGGTTCATGTCTGAGAACACCGGCAATGTGGTGAGCTACAGTCAGTCACATACTGTCCTCACATTCCTCCTCCATCTTCTAAATCCATGAGCAATGTCCAGGGTTGGGGCGCACAAGTCACAGAATGAGCTCTTCCACCACTATTTTGGGTCATTGGGTGACAGGCACAGGACATTGCTCGCAGGGACTTCCCGAGCCCAAACGGACACGTTAGCTCCAGGCATGCGGTGGGTGGGAAGCAGTGAGGACCCTCTGAGCCAAGCCTGTCCTCAGTGTGTTCCCTTCACTCGAGGACAGATGCTGATGACACATGGCCATCACTGCCTACCAAGGTTGGACACTTGGGGCTTCTGCTGCCGAACCCCCATGTCTGTATGGGACACCGTCCTTCTGGGGGCTCACTCCTCAGATGCTGCCCAGGGCTGGAAATGGGAAGTTTGGGTGATCTCCTGCCAGAACCCAACAGTTCAACACAAAGAGCAGCGAGGTGCCTTCCCCAAGGCAGCGGCAGAGGATCTCGGCAGGGCTCACGCTCCCTATGGCAGTGCAGCAGAGAGCATCTCGGGAGGTTTGGTCCCTCACCCAACGGGCAGGGCATCGACTCCGCGCAGGGAGAGGAACTCATCGAGAGTTTCTCCAAGTCCCTGGGTTTCCTTTGGGACTTTAGCGTCCCACTTCTCGGGTTGACTCAGCCATGATTAGTTGGTGAGATCTGATGCCGTTACAGCCCAAGGTCTGCCTGCGGGCTATTGCG
>VZTO01026335.1:0-17870 GCA_013400615.1 Syrrhaptes paradoxus | reverse complement strand
GGGGACCAGGCTCAGCCTAAAGGACCTGGCTCAGATGAGGGGACTAGGAGGGGTTGGGGGGGAATGGACTCAGCTCAGGGGACCAGGCTCGGCCTAGGGGGACCTGGCTCAGATGGGGGGACCAGGCTTAGCTGGGGGGAACCAAGCTTGGCTGAGAGGGGCCGGGCTTGGCTGCGGGGACCAGGCTTGGCCAAGGGGAAACGGATTCAACCAAGGAGACCAGGCTCAGCCTAGGGGACTGGGCTTGGTCTAGGGGCAGAATTCACCAGGGGATGACTAGGTAGAAGGCAGCAATGTCTCAGGCTCCCCTCCAGGGTCTTCCAGGACCCCACTGCTGGCTTTGGGCTTTCTGTGGCACTCCTGATGCAACAATGTGCCACCAAACCCCACCGGCATCCGTGGAGGACACCGCGAGCCCCTGCCACCCTGCACGGCTCTGCTTTGCCATCTGTTCCTGTTGAGAAGGGGAGAAAGCAGAGTGAGTGATGCCCCACCAAAATTTCTGGGGTCCCCAGGTGAGCTTTGGAGGAAGGAGCCCCACTATATTGCCAGGCTGTCCTGCCCCCACCCTCACTGCTCAGGAAAGTGTTTTTGGCCACTGGCTTCTGATCTCTGAGGGCTCATGGCTGAGATTGCCGGGAATGTGGTGAGCTACAGTCAGTCACGTACTGTCCTCACATTCCTCCTCCATCTTCTAAATCCATGAGCAATGTCCAGGGTTGGGGCGCACAAGTCACAGAATGAGCTCTTCCACCACTATTTTGGGTCATTGGGTGACAGGCACAGGACATTGCTCGCAGGGACTTCCCGAGCCCAAACGGACACGTTAGCTCCAGGCATGCGGTGGGTGGGAAGCAGTGAGGACCCTCTGAGCCAAGCCTGTCCTCAGTGTGTTCCCTTCACTCGAGGACAGATGCTGATGACACATGGCCATCACTGCCTACCAAGGTTGGACACTTGGGGCTTCTGCTGCCGAACCCCCATGTCTGTATGGGACACCGTCCTTCTGGGGGCTCACTCCTCAGATGCTGCCCAGGGCTGGAAATGGGAAGTTTGGGTGATCTCCTGCCAGAACCCAACAGTTCAACACAAAGAGCAGCGAGGTGCCTTCCCCAAGGCAGCGGCAGAGGATCTCGGCAGGGCTCACGCTCCCTATGGCAGCGCAGCAGAGAGCATCTCGGGAGGTTTGGTCCCTCACCCAACGGGCAGGGCATCGGCTCCGCACAGGGAGAGGAACTCATCGAGAGTTTCTCCAAGTCCCTGGGTTTCCTTTGGGACTTTAGCGTCCCACTTCTCGGGTTGACTCAGCCATGATTAGTTGGTGAGATCTGATGCCGTTACAGCCCAAGGTCTGCCTGCAGGCTATTGCGTTAGGAAATCTCTCCCCCCACCCTCCGCCCCTAGAGCATGGGGGTGTTGAAGAGCACACGAGTGGAACAGACACTCCTTTACCCCCCTGACAAGCTCAGGACAGATTAGACAGCTCAACAGAGCAGCTGCAGGCAGCCACAGTCTGAGCAAGTGATGGATTTGGGTATATCCACCCAGACAAACTTTTCCATGTGCTGTCACAGCAGGCTGGGGAGCTGTGTGATGTGCCCGGGTCGGGTGGTGTTGCAGAGAAGCAGCCAAAGGCTTTTGCACCGCTAAGGGGCTGAGCTCTGCAAGCGCTCTGACTCACCCACCTCCCAAGGACGAGCCTTCCCAAGCTAAACCCCCCAGTCTGGTGGGACCGACAGAGCTGGTGATGCCTGTTTTGACCCAAGGAGGAGGTTGCTGCAAGGGGAGGGTAGCTGGCCAGTGTGCTGAGGCTTACTGAGGCCAGAGACTGGGGCTGCTGCAGATGGGGAAAAAGTAGCAGAAGTTGCATGGGATGGTAAAGAAAGAAGCTAGAGATCTTGACAAGAGAGAACAAGGAGAGATGTCTGACAGCGCTGGGAACACGATGCTGCGGCAAGTTGGTCCTGAGACTCTGAATGGTTCAGAAAACCTAAACCTGTCCTTGTGCACATTGTCAACGTGAGCCATCTCTTGGCTGGTGAGTACCCTGAAGCTGTACAGGAGAGCTGCAAAAACCCAGTAACCACAGCCCCGGGCAGCCCATGGCACTGGCACAAATCTCGCGGTGGCCACCACCATTCACCACATATTGGAGGGTGTAAGCAGCACTCGCTGAGCACTGCTTGCTCCTCGCAAGCCTGCCTGATGCAGGCGCCTAGGCTGAGGCTGGGCTGGCTCCCCTGGGAAGGACCACGCTGGACTCCGCAGGACCTGGCTCTGCGGCAGGGATTTGGGCAGAGCAGACAGGCTGCTCTATTTAAAGTATGATAACGGGGTCACAAAAAACTTCCGCCAGCAAAAGCGCTTTGATATGTCCAGCTAATTATAGTTGGCATTATCAGGCTGCATTACAATTAGCGAGTCGGTGGCCAGGCTCTATTTTGGAGCTGCGACACGAGGTGGGTAGGTATACGCAGGGAGGAAAGGAGAAGGGAAGCGGGGGGGGGAAGGACGGAGATGCCTCATGGGTGCATTTCAAGAAGCAGAGCAGCTGTTTCCGAGTGCTGTGGACAAGCAGGGTTTCGATGGACGGTGTTTATAAAGAAGGCCAAGGAAAAAGACACAGAACATCCCTTCAGTGCAGCCTCCAGCAGCAATCTCAGCAGCCTCACAGCTCTGCTGCCCACTCACCCCCACCCCGCCGGTGGGGTCTGCCAGCACCTTCAGGGGGGCTCTGAGATGCCACCAGACCTCCTGGGTCTTGCACCTCTGAGCACAACCTCCGGCCTGACTTTGCTGAGCTGTTTGGGGGCCAGATTAAAGCAGCATCCAGGAAGAAACCCAACCTGACATCCTTCTTGCGTTTCCAAAAGCCTGTCCCCATTGGCCTGGCCAGTATTCAGTACCAAGGCAGGTGTAGGCAGGGGGCCTACAGGAGAGATGGGGAGGCACTCTGCATCAGGGAGTGCAGTGAGAGAACAAGGGGTAACGGGTATAAGCTAAAAGAGGGGAAATTTAGACTAGACATTAGGAAGAAATTTTTCACTGTGAGGGTGGTGAGGCAGTGGCCCAGGGTGCCCAGGGAGGTTGTGGATGCCCCATCCCTGGAGGGGTTCAAGGCCAGGCTGGATGAGGCTTTAAGCAACCTGGGCTGGTGGAGGGTGTCCCTGCCCATGGCAGGGGGGTTGGAACTTGATGATCTTTAAGGTCCTTTCCAACCCAAACCATTCTGTGATTCTATGATTCACGACAGCAGAGGCAAATGAAAGCAGCAAGAATCCCAGGAAATGGGTGGCGTTTTTAGAACTTTTTTCTTGTTTTCTTTGAAAACCAGAGTTTTGTTAAACTTGCAACATTTGTTGTGAAGAATTTGATGCTAATCCAAGCAGAAGGAACCATCTGATGAGTCCAAAATTAAAATGTTCTTTTGTTTTGGCTTTCAAACATTGGATTTTAATACCAATGTACACTCCGAACGGAAGGTAAATTTGCATGTCCTTCCCCTAAAAATTCTCTGACAAAACAATGATTTTATTCATTTGCATTTTGACAATAACAACTGTTCCCCCTCTGACCAACAGCTGTCCACGCAGGAACAGAGATGCTGGGCATGCGTGTCCGCAGGCTGGTGAGTCACGCTGTGCCCTGCAGCACCAGCACGGCTGTGCCGCTGGGGAAACGGGACCTGCACCAGCATCGCCACCATCCCCAGCCATCGCCATCACCCATGGGCATGCACAATCCAGTTCAGAACCCGTTCCCATGTGGGTATGAGCCAGGAAGCATCCCATGGGTGAGCACAGCAAGGAGGTGGTGGGACTTGCTGCTGAGGGACCCCGTGCCCACTGATATGAACATAGCCCGTGAACAGGGCTGTGGGACTTCAGAAGAGGGGGGATCCTGCAGGTGACTTATGATCACAGAATCCCAGAGTGGTTTGGGTTGGAAGGGACCTTAAAGCCCATCCAGTGCCACCCCCTGCCATGGGCAGGGACACCTCCCACCAGCCCAGGTTGCCCAAAGCCTCATCCAGCCTGGCCTTGAACCCCTCCAGGGATGGGGCATCCACAGCTTCTCTGGGCACCCTGGGCCACTGCCTCAACCCCCGCACAGTAAAACATTTCTCCCTCACATCTCAACTAAATCAACACTCTTTCAGCTTAAAACTGTTACCTCTCATCCTGTCCCTGCACCCCTGATTAAGAGCCCCCTTCTTTCCTGGAGCCCCCTTTCAGCACTGGAAGTCTCTAAGCAATATTTAGGCTGGGATCTCCATGCCTGCCACCTTGTCACATTAAGATCCCGTTAGCTCTGTCTGGTGCTGTAAAACAGCTTAAAAGAAGATGTAAGCAAAGATCTCCTTCTCAGTGCCTACCATGAAGCATATGGAACAGGCTGCCCAGGGCAGTGGTGGAGTCACCATCCCTGGAGGGGGTCAAGAAACGTGTGGATGTGGTGCTTGGGGACATGGGTTAGTGGGTTGGGGGGGGTTGGGTTGACAGTTGGACTGGATGATCCTTGAGGTCTTTTCCAACCTTCATGATTCTATGATTCTATGTCACTGATGAGCACTCTTTCAATAATGGCAGGTACCAATACACTTCACCATCAAAATCAGCTTAACCTACTTCAAAAACACAAGTCCAACCATCTACAGACAATAATGAAACAAAACCTACAAAATAAAATGGGCAAAAATTCCTTTCCTTGGGAAAAATCCCCATCACTTTGCTTATTTTTAAGAATTCTATCATTCCCTTTACTATCAATTTAACGAAGATACTGCTCCTTCCTGAGCAGCAGGACAGAGAGCTTGGGCTCTTCCAACCAGGCTGCATGAGTGTACATCTGCCAAGGCACAGGAACGTGCAGACTTGCTCCCTTCTTGCTGGAGGACAGGAGAGGTCTGCAAATAGCCCTGCTAGCTAGTATTCTGAATTTCCCTTCCTAGCAAGTAAAGCTTTTATCGTAATCAAAAAGATAACAGGGAAAATAAAAGAAAAAAGAAGACAAAACCCAACAAATCTCTTTGCTCCTGTGCACTCTGCATGGATGGGTGAGGAGGTCCCTGGTGGGGCTCAACCCTCCCGAGACCTTCATCTTCCTCCACCCGCTGAGGCTGAGCCCACACTGTGCAAGGCACCTCTGTGCTGTCCTGGCATCCCCGCCATGCTGTCCCAGCATCCCCACTGTGCCGTCCCGGCATCCCCCCCATGTCATCCCGGCATCTCCACCGTGCCATCCTGGCATCTCCGCCGTGCTGTCCACATCTGCCCCAGCATCTGCGACTTCAGCCTGATCCCCCTTTGCATGGGACAAGCTGCCCCAGGGGATGTGCCGTTGTTTAGTCTGAGCTCTGCACTCGCGCTGGAGCCGGCTCTTGTTTTAAATGGCCCCGCGTCTTATGCTGCGTGCAGGAATGGAAAAGCTTGTTATTCTGGGCTGCCAGTGGGCCAGGCTTTTCCAAGTACAGGAGAGGAGTGATGTGGTTAACGCCAGCCGGCCGCAGAGCCTCGATGGTTTTCCTTTCTGGACTAGTGCTCACCTCCTCCAGCGGACCAGCCCTCCTACCACCATCGCTGGTGTCGGGATGGGAAGGCAGGTGCCAGGAGCCGTGCGCAGACGTGCTTGTGTGCGTGGGTGCACTCGGGGACACAGCTGCGCTTGGACATGCAAGTGCGCTTGCGCAGGGCACTGCAGGGAAGGGGTGGTAGGGAATGAGCCCAGATCCTAGGGGCACCAGGACACCCACCCAGAAATGGACCCCCGGCAGCATCCCACTGGCCTCACCGCCCAGGGATGGTGCGGAGCGGGGCCAGGACACGTCCCATGGGGACAGACACAGCCTAACCTACAGCTGTGAGAGCCGGGTGGTTGGGGGTGCTGGTGGCCCTCAACGGGCACCCAGCCACTTTCATGTGCAAAGCTCCTCAAACTGGCAAAGTAGCACCTATAGAATTATTATGAAATTATATGAATATTAAAAAATAATTTAATATAAATATTAAAATATGTTAAATATAGAAATGATGAAAATCCAACACATGTAGGATCCTGGGCTTTCTTTCTCTTTTTCTTTTTCTTTTTCTTTTTCTTTTTCTTTTTCTTTTTCTTTTTCTTTTTCTTTTTCTTTTTCTTTTTCTTTTTCTTTCTCTTTTTCTTTTTCTTTTTCTTTCTCTTTCTCTTTCTCTTTTTCTTTCTCTTTTTCTTTTTTCCTTTTTTTTTTCAACCAACCAAAGGGGAAAAGGAGAAAGGCGAAATGCCACATATCTGACCACCAACAAATGGGAAGAACTCCTTAAAGTATGTTGACAGTCAGAGCAATGCCATCAAATGACATGAAGCTCCACGCAGCCCTGTTCTACCCCTTGCATTTCCTCTCCTACAGAAAGCAGATGGCAATTAGGGGCAGCCAGGCCCACACCATGGACCCAGCTCTGCTCCCAGCACCCTCACCCCAGTCCCAGGGGGGGCAGCAGGAAGATGTGGAGCCGTGGGGACCCCCGTGGGCGAGGGCACAGCACACACCGTCCCCTGACGTTTTGCCTGGCCCAGGGGTGGATCTGCGCTGGGGGCTGGGAGATGGGGACCCGCTAGGTCACAGTTACAATCACTCTTCTCCATGCCAAAGGACTTTCCCTCCCTGGTTTTTCCTTGGCTGCTGTGAGCAAGTCAGGCTTTAGAACCCACCCCACCAAGCTCTCTTGCACTGGTGCATGAAACTGCAGCTTTCTCTCCTCCCTGCATCCCCAGTTCTTCCCAGTCCAGTGCAAACTGCTCACCGCCCTGCCCGAGGCACTCGCCCGTCAGCATCTCCCCTGCTTTGCCCAGCAATGCACGCGGGGACACAGGACCTTGCCGAACAGCTCGTGAGATAACGGGGCCAAGGAGAAGGGGAAAGGCATCCCCACAGGCAAACTGCAGCTGGTCCAAACCTCCTCCCAGTCCAAAAGTCCCCTTCAAAAGGCACGACGGGGATTTACAAAGGTCCCTCTTGCAAGCAGGGGAAACAGGCAGGAGAGAAAAGCCCTTGGCGTGCCTCCCTCCCGGCCGCCTCCAGCCACCGCGTCTGCCCCACGGTAGGGAAGCGCCACGGAGGTTTGAGGGACTTGAAGGGATTTGCGACGCAATCAAAACATTCCTGCCTGCAAAGCATGAAACCCCAAAAGTTTATGGGAAACCACTGTCTTCGGGATGTCTGCATATCTCCAGGCATCCTGGGAGCTGTAGTTCAAAGAAACCAAGAAAACGCAAGCGGCCGATAATGATGGTTTCTGGATGGAGGTTGTGTGACTATTGGCTCCCACATGAAAGCCTGAATTTCTGGGATGCTGAGCCCGTTTCTGCAGCCAAGTGAGAGGAGAGCTCCTCGGCGCCTGGGGCATGAGGGACTCCAGCAACAGAGCGAGGGAGAGCGAGAGGCACTCGCCGCCCTCGGGGAAGAGCAAACGGCCTCAGCTCCGACGCAAGCAACCCAAAAGCCAAGCACCGATGATTTGGAGGAGGAATGTGCTGCAGCGGGAGCCAAGCAGGATGGGCCAAAGCCACTTCCAGGGCTGGGAACCTCGCTGGGATCTGTCAGAGCTGTGGTCCCTGGTGGGGGGCATGTCTTCAGGCAGCATCTGGCTGAGGACCAGCCGGGTGGGGGACCACAGCGAAGGGCTGAGCATGGGGATGGGGTCCTCCTCCAGGCTGGGCTGTGAGAGGACCCAGCACAACGGCTTTTGTCTGGTACTGTGACAATCAAAGAGCAGCATTCTGGGCTGCATGGCCTCTGTGACTCAGTTTCCCCATTCACTCTTATTATCCCCAGAGGCTGCATGGACTGCCTTTGGTGTTTGAACACTCACAGGGAGCTGAGCTCCTCAGAAGCCAGCTGTCTACACCTAACCATGCCTGGCATCATTAAATCACCATCAGGCCCGTTTCCTCAGACCCCACAAAGGGTGGCCGTGCCAGCCAGGCCAGTCAGAGGCATTTTATTCCAACACAGAGGCCTCTCCGTGCAAGAGAGTCACCTCCCGGCAGGAGAACCAGCACCACTTGACGTCCACCAGCAGAGCTCCTGCACCTAAAATGTTCCATGCATGACAGTGGTGGAGGGACAGAGATGTGAGAGGGTTGCAACTTATTCTGGACTGAGCCTGGAGCAATACAGGAGACAAGACAGTTTAATTTCGACCCGAGAAATCCTGCAGTGTAGACCACAACTACTGGACAAAGCCAATGCTAGAGACGTGACCGTGGCAGGGGACCTTCTCCCCATCATCTTTCATCATGGGCTGGGGCTTCACACATCAGACCATGAGATTGTTCCATGTTTGTGCCATTGGACAACATCTGCCCACCAACGCAAGCACGACACAGAAACGCGATGACAAACCCCCAATGTCTGGCTCAGAACCCCAGCGTGGTGTGCTCTGCAGTGCTGGCTGTGGGAGCCTGGAGCCTTCAAAAGTGGTTTCAGACACTTAGAAAGCAAACAGGCAACAGTGAAAGACAAACCACAAGAGGGTTTGTCCTTGGAGAAAACCTGTAGCTGAAGAATCACCCTGGCAATAGCAGCATGCTTTCCAGGTGTCTCATCTGGCCCCCTCCATCCACAGACCACAACACAGGTCACTGCCAAAAACTCATCTTGGTGCATGGCAAGCGCTGCCCATGGGGTGGGGACACCACAGAAGGCAGGTTCTCCAGGACACAGCACCCTTCACACCCCACCGCAACTCCATCCATCACTCACGGAGTTAATGCTTTCCAACTTTTTTAAAGCAAACCTCCTTTTGATGTGACCGGCCAGCAGGTCCCCAGGGGCTGCAGCCCAGAGCTGAGTTTCTGGTGGCTCTGCAGAAAGACATCTCTTTTTTGCAGAGCTGGGCCCACTGCTCTGGAGGAGAACAGCAGCTGGAGATGGTTCTGGGCCAGTTGTGCTTTCCACAGGCAGTGGAAAAGGTGTCCTGAAACGGTCAACAGGTAAGATGACCTTGTCTCTACGGTTTAGGGCATCACCCTGGTGCTTCTTGCTTCCTTTTCCTTGACTGCCAAACTCACACAGCGAACCTGACTTCACCTGGAACTAAATCCCAGATTTGCTGAAATCACCCAATGGACACAGCCTTTTCCGTGCTCCGAGGTGACTCAGCCCTGCTCAGTGTGTATCCCTTATCCATGGGAAGGGTCCCACCAGGCAGGTGGTCTCCCAACTTCCTCCAAGCCAGCAGCAGGCTCCCTGCCTCTAGTAAATACCCGCAGGTCCTCGGGACGGGGCTGTGCCTCTACCACCTGTGGGTGCAGCACCAACACTCGCTCCCCCACGGCCAAGGCAGCAAGTTTGGAGCACAGTCTTGCGATGGTTTGTCCCTGCTCCTTTCAAACCTCAGGCTGGTGTCCTCGGTCTGTTCCTCAGAAATAAAACCCAGCTGAGGAAGATGGTGGGGACTTAAGGAGCGGAGCAGATGCTCAGAAACTAGAAGCACCTCCCATCCAACCCCAGCCAAAACACGGCTCCCCAACATGTGCCTCCAGACCCGCGGCACACACAACCGCTCAGCCTTTGCTGTACGATCTCTCGTGCCTTAGGTCTTCTCCTGCACCTCTCCACCCTGTTAGAAGGGTTGACATTGCACCATGAGCCTCAGCAAAGCAGAGCCTCAGGGAGGGAAGGGAGGAGGAGAAGGCTGCTGTTCCAGCCCATTTCTAAAGGAAAAGCAACCATCTGGGTTCAGAGCATCTCTCAGCAGCTTGGAGGAACACACGCACGCTGCCACGTTTTGATAGAGGTTGGCTCAATGCTCCCCAGACACGTTACATGGGCCTTCTGCAGTCATTGCACTGAGCCCTCTCTTTGAATTAACACAGCTTTTCAGATCTGATTGAAAATGCTGACGTCCGTCTATTATACCCCGAGTAGTTCCCAGTGCTACTGTCTCTTTTTCCAAATGAGCCAAAGCAGCAAAGGGTTGTTAACCAGGGAGAAAACGAGGACAGGGAGGGAACGTGCTGTTCTTTGATAGGAACTGTGCTAATGAACATTACAAAGATAAAGAAGAGAAAAACCTCAATGACAACTTCCACCCTAGAAAAGCTGCAGACAGACCTGAAAGCAAAACATCCGAGAGAAGAGAGGCAAAAGTCCGCCATGGCCCCAGCACCTCACAGCACCCGGGACCACGTGTAAAACGTCTCCCCTCCAGCACTAGGTCGCTTGATTAGAGCGGAGTCTGACATTAGTCTCATCACAGAGGTACCCCGAGCCCCTCTGCTCATCCTGGGGTGATTTCAGCCAGCCATAACCCCACGGTGACAGAAAGCACCATTAGGTGATGGCTAATGGATAGCTTTGGGAAACACAAGCCACCAAGAGCACCACTGCAGGCACCAGTCCCTGTCTTCTTCAGCACATCCCACCACCCGCTCCTGGGGGACGTGTGCCCATGGTGCCTCTTCTCCTTAATCCTGCTGGAAGCTGGTTAAGCCATGGAGAGGAAGAGGAGCTGCCACACCACAGTGTTCAGGCCTCGCTGCTGGAAGGGGATCCCACTCTTGTGGCCTCGTGAGTGGCTTTTGGGTTTGCTTGAATCCTTGGCTTTGGTTCCCTTGGCTGCTGAAAGGACTCTGCTTTTGCAGGGCCAGGTCCAACACAACCCTTCAGCATGTGCTCATCTCCCAGGGCAGGAGTGGCCCGTGGGGATCAAGGCTTCAGAAAAATGCATTTTCCTGGCTTGGGGCCACGGTGATGGAGTTCCCACCACCAAAGCTGTACCTGAACGGGACCTCCCAGGGCTGTCTCTCCCCAGCAAAAACAGCAACCCTATACTGAATATCAACCTATATTTTAGGTGTTTGAAAATAAGCAAACTTACCCTCCTCTACAAAATAACAAAAATCCTGGAAAAAACAGAGCACAAAGTGTACCTTCACACATCCCCCACCGAGCGCCAAGCCAGGGCGAGAAGGAGGGGGCTGAGGCCAAAGAGAGTCACTTTTTCTAAGGAACACGTTAACGCAGCCCTGGAGCCGGTGGTGACAGGTAAACTCTGCAGGGAGCCCCCGAGCTCCCAGCGCTGCGCCGGGCTCAGCAGGAGACGGGGCTGGACCCCGGTGGGATGGATGCTCTAAATTAGGAATAAAAACATTCCCCCCCTGCTTGGCAGAAGGGTCCGCTCAAAGTGAGCCCTTGTCTGGGACAGCCAGTGGGCGACGACGACAGCTCCGCCGGAGTCCAAAATATACTCGCAACTTGTTTTGAATTACTTTATGTAGGGCTTGAAAAAAAAAATGCTTAAAAATTTCCATCCAACCTGGCTGCAGAGCTGCGGAGGGACCCTGGGTTTTGTTTCCACAGTGCCAGTACAGTGATGCTGAGCTGTTCTTCCCCTGGTTAGTGAAAAGAGAGAGATCTCAAGGAAGGCAGTGCTGAGAAGAGCAAGGGGGGACGACGGCCACCCGGCACGCTTTGGTGGGTATTTGGAATGATGACCGCAAAGCACCCGTGCCAGCGGCTGTAGGTGGGAGCTCTGCTCCCTCCCAGCACCCTGGGCTCTGCAGGGGTGGCTGCCCCGGGGTGCCTGGACCCCACAGACCCACCCACCTTAAGCAAAACCACAGAAGCAATTTGCTTTTGTGCAATTTTTTGGTTTTTTTGCAGTGCAGCCCCCGCCGGTGCTGAAAGCTGCTGCTCGTGGCTCAAATCGGCGGCAGCTCCATTACAAACAAACCTGTAGGAGGGAGAGGGAAAGAAAGAATCCCTCGAGGAATCTGCAAGGCACTGGAGGAGCTAAAAATAAACACTGACAACAAGTCAATCTAGAAACAGAAAGCTAAAATCCCTAATAATAGTGGGTTGCCAGCCAGAGGAGGGAGATGCCTGGCACCCCACGCTCCGGCTCTGCCTGCCGAGGCTCCCCTGGATACGGGGGACATGGGGACCCCTGTGTCCATCGCTGTGGGACCGGGAGGCATCACTGCCTCCGAAGCAATGGTGGGCTGCCTCCAACAGAGCCCAGCTCTTGGGGAGGGAAATGTGCCGCTGAGATTCCTTGCTGCTTTTGATCTTTATGTTTTCAAATCTTCTCTCAGGATGGGCCAGCCAGTTCCGAGGAACCAAGATGTTTGCGCCAAACTCCCCGATCCCTGCTCTGCTCCCTTCCAAGCTCCAGAAACAAAGCCAAACCTGTCCTTTCCAGCACTGGTCACCATCTTTCCCATATCCTTCAGATGAGATCAGTCCTATCTCAGGACTCATCTCTCTAGCTATCAGTGCTTGGCTCTGCTGGCCGCCCCCTTCCCGGCCCCTCCAAGGATCCGTGCCCCGATCCAGGCTCTGCACCCCCTGAACGTGTGCCATCCCGGACAGAAACCTCAGAGCGCAGGCCATGGTGATCTCACAGCTATAAGGCAAGGAAATATTCCTGGAAAGTGTATAAAAGGCTCTGGATGGCAACTTGTTCACCACGTGAAATCTAAACGTGAATTTCAGGACTTCACAGGACAAGAAACATCTGGCCTGGATGCGATGGCAGTAGATGAGAAGGGAGGAAGAGCCCTGGCTTCATCCACCAGGCACAGAAGAGAAATCCAAGCCTGCTGGAAGGTCCCAGGGCAAGTGCAGCAACCTGCTCTTGTCCTCCATGTCCCCAAGGCCTGCAGGGGAGAACACATCCCTAGGGGCGATGGGGACAGCAGCCATGCTTATGCCACCCAACCCAATCCCACAACATGGGATCATCTCCAAGCGGAGGCGTGCTGCCTGGACCCATCCATCCCCTGGGCCAACATCCTCCACCTGTCCCCACCTTGGTGACGGTGGCCCTGGCACGGTGAGGAAGGGCAGTGCTGGAGGGACACGAAGCAAGGACAGGCCACCTGGGAGCAGGGGGACAAGCACAGGAGAGGAGGTAATTTGATGACCTGCACTTGCCTCCGCCACCCCGGCGTCGGGCTCGGATGACTAATGCTCCAGGAAGGGGATGCTGCTCTCCTGCAACGATACACGCTGCTAATCCCGCGGGTTTATCTGTCACTTCCGTGTGCCAGCTGCGGGAGCCAGCACCATCCTGCCCGGNACAGGCTGCCCAGAGAGGTTGTGGAGTCTCCTTCTCTGGAGACATTCAAAACCCGCCTGGATGCGTTCCTGTGCGATCTGATTTAGGTGTTCCTGCTCCGGCAGGGGGATTGGACTAGATGATCTTTCAAGGTCCCTTCCAATCCCTAACATTCTGTGATTCTGTGAATCACATGGCCTCCAGCTCCCACCGAGCTCTGCTCCTCGCCTGCCACCCAGCTTCCCTGTCCCCAACCCCTGCTCCTCTTCTCTCCTTCGATAAAAGCTCTAGGAGGAAAAAAAGGGTGCTGATGGGGCGTTTGTTTAAATAAAATGAGCTGGAAATGAGTGGGAGCCTCATCAGGAAGCACTGATGCTCCTCCTGCCTGAAAGTTACTTGCCTGGGCTGGGAGGGGAGAATAAGGCTACAGCAGGGATGGGGACTTGTACACGGGGACAGGGAACCATGGCAGCATGGGAATCCCTGGCTTGGGCAAAGGTCCCAGTGGCTACCAGACAAGTGTGTCCCCACCCCGCTGCTTCACGTGGTGACCCCCCACATCCCCACCCCACTGTCTCGCCTGGGGACCCCTCATCCCCACCTCCATCGGAGAACAGGGAGCTCGCCCTGACCTGCCTNACCCCTCATCCCCACCTCCATCGGGGAACGGGGAACGGGGAACAGGAACCAGGAGCTTGCCCTGACCTGCCCGTCACTGGCACATCCAGCACCTCACCTCCATCTCTGGAGCAAGACCCCCAAAAAAACCCGACGGGACGTACCCAGGGACACAGACACCAGCCCCAGGTCCCCACGGGCAGGGCCCACCCGGGCCAGCGCCGGCTCTTTGTCCAGGAGCCCTGTGGGCACATAACCTGCCGCTGGTGGCAGATTGCAAGGGCTGGGTCGTGCAGCTCGGCCATAACCCAGCTCTCCAGCTCAGGAATGTCCAAATAAATACAGAAATACATAAAAAGGCCATAAATAAGGTTGCTTGAGACGGCTGTTTGTCTCCCGCCTGGCCAGGACCCCCTCTCCCCCGTTGCTGTTTGCCTTGGCAGATGACAGCTGGGTAATTTGTTTCCATTGCAATGAAGTCCTAATTAACTGGAATAAACTTTTTACACTAAGTGTGTTTGTTTAACAAACTGGCTCTTTCAGAGCCTCACCGAGACCTGATTGATGCATTTGAGGGGAGTGGAACCACGCTGGGTGCTCGGACATTAAAGCTGCAGTGTCTGAGCAGGCTGGGGCTGAAAGGGCTCTCTCTGTGTCTGGGAAATCAAAAATGACACCTCTGATGTCTGGACTGGGATGGCGATTTCAGCGTGGCCTTTGTGTACAAATATTTAGGATTTTCACGTCCAGTGTGGCTGACACCCCCGCCAGCGTCCCTCCCCGCTCGGGTGAGTGGGGTCTTGTGAGTGGGAGATCCCCCAGTCTGACGCTCAGCACTGGTGGGAGGAGGTGGGATCTGTCACACCGCTGCCGATGGCAGAGAAGCACGCCAGGATTAGTGCGGTCCCTCCTGGGGAGAACGCCACTGGCTCTGGCCAACCAACAGCATCCCAATGGTGGGACTCCACGGGATGCTCCCAATGGAGTGAGATCAACGTCCTCAGCAGCAGCCACGCTGTGTCCTCCCTGCCTTCAGAGATCGGCTTTGTCGCTTGTGAGGCCAGTAATTTGCAGCAGCAAAACCGAGATAATTAGAAACCAGTCTGAGATGATTAGAAACCAGTCTGAGGTGATTAGAAACCAGTCTGAGGTGGTTAGAAACCAGTATGAGATGGTTGGGAACCAGTTTCTGAGATTGGTTGCTGGTTCCAACCAGAGGTTCTAGCAACGCTCACCAGGTGGGATGATGCAGGGGGACACAGAATCTGGATAAAAGCTCAGAAGCAGAGTCCTCCCCATCCTCAGAGCTGTCCAGTCGGTCTGGAAATGGCAAAGGCAAGCGGCTGCACTGCGGAATAGGAATCTGGCGCAACCAGGCTTCACAGCCTGGCCCCAAAGCAGGAGGTCAAGACGCTGTGTGCAGGCAGAGGGGCTTACTGGAAACATCTGGGAAGGAGGGGAACATCTGGAGATGGCAGCTCTTGTGCCGTACCTCCTTCTGGTAGATTGTTGCCAAGAGCCGAAGGACCCTCAGGACAAGTGATGCTCAGCCCACACAGCAGCTAGGAGGTGGCTTTAGGATCCAGGAGAAAACCTTTGGTTAAAAGAGGGACAAAAGAGGAATGCAGTGGGGAAAAGATGAATAAACTCCCACAGGCACTGGGGCTGGAAGGTGCCAAGTGCCATCCTGCCAGCTCCGGCAGGACTTGCCATGGAAGGGAAAGCCGTGACACTGCCCGGCTCTGCGGCAGGGCCCGGGTTGTGATGAGCCCCAAGCCGGAGCTGTGTTTCAGCTGGCTGCTGAGATAGCCGTGTGAATAATCAGCATTTCTGGAAAACAAAGCAGCTCTGACATTGGAAGGGGAGAATGAATGCAGCTGAGCTTTCCCTCCCTGGGTGCTTTTTCCTTCCTCCCTCATACCACAAAGAAAAACCTACAACAGCCCCTGCTTGAGCACTGTCAGCTCCGGAGGTTTTCTTGAGGCATTCAAGCTGTTTGGAAGTCTTGGCTTTTTTATTTTGAAATGTAAAAATGGAATTTTGTGGGCCCTAAGGTTCCTTTTGCCTTTTTCTCCAGCCCCTTTCCCCAAAGCACTGCACTCATTGCCATCGACGGGGGGACAAGAAGCTGTTTCCTTGTGGCTGGGGGTTCAACAGATCTCCCACAACCACCCAGGGAAATACCCCAAAGGCTCCCCAAAGTCACCTTGCCCGTGCTGTGCAGAGCTTGATTAGGTCAAGTCTTTGATTAGGTATAAATATAATTATCCACTGCTTCTTCCATAATTATGACAGGCTCATCCTACCTTCGGCAGCATCTTCTGGACACGTTGGAAGCCATCGGTGGCAAGACTGACGGCAGAGATCTGCGCTAGCTGCCGAGGCTCCCCATGCAGTCCATGGGGAGATGAGGCACATCTGGAGGAGGAATTAATTTCCCCCTAAATTAGATGGTGACGCTGGAGGTAGTGTCCTTTTACACGATGTCCCAAGCCTGAAGAGTCAACCAAGCACCCACACCCTCATCCCACCGCACATCTCCCGGGAGTCACCACGCTGCTCTGAATCCTGTCTCTGTTAATGCCAGAACCTGCGGGAAAAAGCTCCAAGCCTTCGATCTCACCTCTGCGCATGCCGCTTTGTCAGGGTGCAGTAAAGACAACGTATTTTCCCCCTTAATGTCCTTAGACACACTGTTCCCTGAGCAAATTAGTGCCATCTCCATGTCTCCCCACAGCCTGCTCAGCACAGCCCAAGTAAATCCGTGCATCCATCCCCTTTATCCCTCCCGGAGCAAAGGGCCAGAGGAGAAACACCGACACCGCAGCTCCCAGATAGCCGCCTGATCGCTCTCAAGGCTGATACTGGCATTTCCACCACCACCAGCAATTTTTGCCTTTCGGGAGCTCACGCAGCTCGGAGAAGGGCTGCAGAGCCCCTACCCACAGCACACGCCGTGCTTTGGCGCGGTCCCCGCCGGAGCGAGGCAGGAGATAACGGCGCTGGGGGCGAGATGAAGTTGGGAAGAGCGTGGATGGGTTTGGAAGGACGTTACAAATGGATGGTCTTTCCCAGGAGATGCTGCCTGCCAGGGGGCTCAGGAAGAACCAAAGGCTAGTCTGGAGAACAGCATCTCTGGAAGGTGCACGTGGGGCAACGCCGGTGCTGCCACACGCCGAGGTGCTCGGCCACCGGCCCGGCTGGCCACAGTGAGGGTGGTCCTGGGCCAGGGGAAGCTTCTGAAGAGAGCTCAGGCTGCTGTGGGTGCCGATGGTGCTGTGACCCAGGTGTCCATCGGGCACCACGGCTGAAAGCATGGAAAGAAAATAACAGGAATGCATATTTGAATAAAAAATCAGATTAATCTGGGGTTGTTCCAGGAAAGAGGATCAGAGATCTTGTGCTGTGCCGACAGGCAGAGGAGCAAGCCCTGGAGAGGATGCAAGGCAGCGAGGTTGAGAAAGGAGCATGAGGAATGGGAAATTTTCACTCACAAGCAGAAATTTAATGCATCCGACACTCCTGAAACCTGCTATGATGATTTACGTGATCAGAAATCTCTGCATAGGAGGGGAGGCAGGGAAGGAAGAGAAACGCACTGGATACTACACATGCCATCACATTTTTTTCTTTAGAATTATGATTTTTAGCAGTCAGTGATTGAAGAAATACAGATTGACCTTCTCACCGAGAGCTCTGAAGATGCACAGTCCGTCAGATCTGAGCCAGCACAGGACTGCAGGAGCTCAACTTTACATGTTCGTTCTCAGTGCATAGAAAGAAATAATGCATTATGCAGGATTTAGGTTTGTGAGTCGTACGCCACGGAGCCAGCAGTAGACCACCACACGCATTTCTAAACACTCTAGTTGATAACTTTCCAGTGCAGAAGGTCACACATAGCAGGTGACAAAAGCCCAGCCTGAAAGCCATCCCCACAGACCGACGGGAAGGTGGTGGCAGGCAGTGCTGTGCACCCTCAGTACCGCAAACCGGCTATTTCCATACCCTGGGAGATGGGATAAAACTGACTGTCAAGAAAGCCTTGGAAAAGTAGAGTGAGAAATATAGAGTTCTTTAAGGGGAGTCCAGTGAACGTCTGTAAAACACTAATTCCACAGTGAGGAAAATGAGCAACTCGCTTAAAAATTCCATTTGCTAAATGAAGGCTCAGAGTGGAAATGGGATCATGGAACCATAGAATGGTTT
>VZTO01026334.1:0-19212 GCA_013400615.1 Syrrhaptes paradoxus | reverse complement strand
TGTTTCCATGTACTTCAAGCCTGGATGACAGAATTTCTTCTTTTCTTTTTTTTTTTTNNTTTTTTTTTTTTTTTTTTTTTTTTTTCCGGCTAAATGTTGAGTAAAAGATTACACTTGATTAGTCCATGACACCTTCTGAACAGCATTTCCCCTCAGTCCCTTTGTTCCCTCTGATGCTTTCACTTTGATTTACATAGCAAATGAAAAAGTAATAAATCCCAGCTGCTCTTAGTCTGAGATTTGGCATTTGAGCGGCGTGACAATTACATTACTGGAAATTCTGGTCCCCCCCCACCTCCCCATCTCAACTCCGCAGCATTCCCAAGGTAACCCCTACTTTTGTATGGTCAGATCATATTTTCAAAGATATATAAGGATCCGGGTTTGCCTTTTAGTCTTTGCTCAACTAATTAGTCTGGCATTATCGAACTCCACTCCCCAGGTGTTTGCAAAAACACTGAGATAATGCAAGTGACGGATGAAGTGACACAACAAAGGCAGATGCTGGATTTCACCTGCCAGCATGAGAATAAACATTTTTATAGCAAAAGAGGTGCCCTGACAAGTGTGGAGTAGGAAGGAGAAAAAAAAAAATCACTGCAGAATCCTGTGTGCCTACCTTGCACAAGCCTTGTAATATTTGTGCTTTTTCTTCAAGTCCCAGGTCCTGGCATCAAGGGTGTACAGAAGAATTTTGGTCTTTTTTTTCTTCTTTTTCTTTTCCTTTCCCTTTTTTTTTTTTTTTTNTTTTTTTTTTTCTCATGCATTAAGTTCAGCAGGACAGAGGTGTTGGTCAGAGGAGCTGGTAGCCAGCTGGACAAAGTGCATTAAAAGGGATGAAGAGGCCAGGCTGGATGAGGCTTTGGGCAACCTGGGCTGGTGGGAGGTGTCCCTGCCCATGGCAGGGGGTCGCACTGGATGGGCTTTAAGGTCCCTTCCAACCCAAAGCATCCTGTGATTCCCTGATTCTATAAGAGGTTGAGGGAGGGAGTTTATAAACTTACATATTGGAGAAAAATAATAAAATCAGTCTTAGTGGGATTCAAAAATTCAGAGATGCAACAGGAAGATAACCCAATCATTTATTTAAAGCAAGGTTTCCTTTGGGATTTGGAAGCTGATGTAGAAATTCAGAATATTTGGGGCTGCATTCCCTATAGTCAAATAAAGGTAAGAGCTTTGGTATGAGAGGAGATGCTGAAACAATGTTGAGTAAAAGCCGTGTAAATATACCTGTCCTGTGGCTGCCCAAATGCCCACGCCAGAGAGATTAGGGGAGAGACTTTCAGCTGGTGTAAATCAAAGCAGCTGTGTCTAAACCAGACAGTTCAATGGAGCTGAAGCCTGTGGAACTCAGGGTCTTGCCCTGGAGGATTTGCAGTGGGCAGAGAGCATGAAAAACTTTTCTGCCAAGGAGGAGATGTGGCAAACCAGCTTTGACATGCACCAGCCAACGCTGCCGATGGGCAAAGCTGATGAGACGGCACCGAAGTGACAAGTTAAAGGGTTGTTTCCTCACCAGGCTGGAGCGGCCGTCAATAAATGTAATACCGAAGAGAAAAGAAAGAGAAACACTCTGGGTCTTGTTTTGGATTTTATTCCTCTGGTGTTTTATTCTTCATGTCTGGAGCAGAGGTTGTTACTCTTCCCAGTAACAGCAACTGCTTTGTATTCAGTCGGAAAGTTTGGCAGATATATTAATTTGGAAGTTTCTTGCAAAGATGATCCGGTATTTACTCTGGTATGACTGAGAAGGCTCCAAATGGAACTCTAATCCGTAAAATAGGTCTTGAATGATGTTATTATAAATTCAAATTATGCCCTGAAACACCAGGCTACAAATGGAGGCTTAAAGGGAGGCGAAACCTCCGGCTGGCGTTAGCATGCAGCACAGTGGGTTTGTTTGAGACAGAGTAATCGCTGGGATTTTAATGAAATAACAGAAGAAAGTGTTTTCTAAAAGGAATCTACCTGCACCGGAGATACCCTGACCCGTGTCACAGCGATGCAACGACCTGCTGCTGCCAGAGAAAGTGAGGAAGTCAAGCTAATGGATCTTGTTATTAAACACCTTCCTGTGTCTCCTGTTTACATAGGGTTGGGATGTACATCCCATGTGTGTAACGAACTCCAGCAACAGCCTCGTGTCTGGCAGCATCACTGGGCAGGAGGGGGTTTGGATCCACTAACGAAGCTCTTCAAGGCTGTAGGATGGGGAGATGTGGAGGACTGGGCAAGGACACAGTTCACCCACCAAAGCAAGTCCTGGCTCCCAAACACCCGGCCCGGTGACCCTCGTGTGGGACTGCGGGCAGGACTTAGTGAAAAAAAGTAGGTCTGGGAGACACCTTCCCTCTCCCTGGTGAGTCTCCAGCTTTTTGCAGGAAATCTAATTTAGGCATTGGGTACAATAGACTGGGACTTAATTCAGAGAATTACTCATGAGTGTCTTGATGATATCTGTGTGCCACATTCATTATGACCTTGTATTGTCACCTACCCCCTAATACGTGGTAGTATCCCCTCTTAATAGCTAATACATGCCACTGAAGTGTCAGAGAGAGGAAGGTCCTTTGGAAGTTTTTTGGGGTAGGGGCAGAAGTAAGATGCTGGTGATTTGGATAGAAAGGTCCAGAAAAGGGCAAACCTACAAATGGAGGAAATAACGGTAATAGATCCATGGGGTAAGGGAGAAGAGGCAGAAAAGGGAGGTGAAAGGAAGAAGACGAGTTAAATCAGAGAATGGTATCTTTGGCTGTAAAGGGGAATTCACTTCTCTCAAAAGCTGCCAGAATAACGGATGCTTTCTCCTTCCCCAGGCAGTGCTAAGTCATCGTGGCATTTGGGAGATTTCTGTCCATTTTTCCATACAGATATCTACGGTTAACGAGCCCCTAAACAGTTCTGTGAGCTGCGTGACACAAGCTGGGTCAAGCCAGAGAATTTGCTCGCTGCATATTCCCTAGATTCAACTGATGCAGTTAATAGAAAGGTGAGAATACACCAAAGAGCAGCTTTGTCTCCTAATTAAACCAAAATAGAATATCCTTGGTACTGGAAAGTCACCTGCTAATTCCCATTTCCTTAACGATTTCATAACATGCCAAAAGCGTTCCCTTATTTCCCTATTCCTGGAAATCATTTGATGCTGTGGAGCAAGGGGATGCTTGGAGCAGAGTCCCAGCATGACTGTCACCGTCGCAGAAGGTGTCCCCTCGCCTCTGATGGAGTCACTTGGGGGCTGTACGCCTGGGCTCTGTCAGCAAAGAGTAAATCTCTGTTTCACAGCGGGACCAGCTTCATATCTGGTGCACTTCTAATTCCCCGCATGCCAGGCTTAGCTCTGCAGCTGAGATGTTTGAGTTCAGCTATTTTCGGTCTGCAAATCCCTCAGGACAGAGCTCTTACCAGAGTAGTCTTTTAGAGTTCTGCTCGAGCATCTTCTTTTATTAGGAATAATATAAACTAAACCAGCCGTAAACCTGCAGCCTTTCTGTATTTGTAGTGCGTTAACTTGATTTATTCTGCTTTTGATACGACCACAGCAGTCTCCTCTTTGAGGTGTGGATCAATGAATTTCGGGAGGCTTTGCAGAGCAGTTCTCAGGCTGGTTTTGTTCGAACTCAGATCGATGTATTTTTGGCAGAGGCGCATTTCAAGGGGCTGCAATTCCACCAGCCACTGGTTTGCTCAAGGGATTTCGCAGGAGATGTTGTTTTTTGATGCAAGATTTGGAGAATCAGTCCCCTTGCAACTGATCACAGAGACAAACAGGCTGAAGATTTTTTGTCTCTTTTTTTGCCTTTGTTTTCCATGATGATTGTCCTGCTGGGCTACCAAGTCTTGCACTGCCCAGCTCATTTAGAAACCTTCTTCAATGACAATTTAGCTGAGAGTGGGTATGATCATCCGTTCTCCCCTCCTATTTAGTGCGCTTCAAAAATCTAAGTCCCACATTTTAGGAAAATCACTGAAATCACTGAAGTAACATTAGTATGAAAGTGGCATAAAAAAACCCAGAAAATCAGAGCAAGATGGCAGCTGATTCAAAGCCAAGCCATGCTCATTTTCTTTGCTTCAAAAATTTTGCAGGAGAGGTTTGATTCCATTGCAATTATTGTTTTCCATGGGAAGACAAAAGAAACCACAAGAAACATTGAAAATGAAAATGTATGTTAAAATTACAATTTGGAAATGAAATTATGCTTCATCCCGACTTTAATGTTGGACTTGTGGGGATTTGAGAAGCTGTACAATATTGGGTTTCTATTTTAAGGTTTCCTCATCTCTTCTTTAAAGCAAACCAAAATGAAACATCTCATTTGGTTCATTGAAGAAGAGAAAAAAAAATACATAAAAGAACCTGAAAGTGAGATGTGCTCATGAACATGAAATGCTGCACCTGGATTTATGCCAAAAGCCTATTTCCTATGAAACATAGAAAAGAGACATTTCTAGCACTGTCTACAGCATGGTCTTCGAAATCCTGAAGGCCAAGTTGGGCAGAGTGTGGAGCTCGTTGCCTCTGGACAGCTCTCCAAGTCACGGTGCTTGGTAAAGCTGGCTTGGGAGATGCCCTGATCTGTCCTTGCTGGGCAAGGGAACAGCTGGACATTTGCCATTTGAGTTTCCACCTTTTATTTCAGAGTTTTCATTGACTCCTTTCCCAGCATGACCTCCAAGGGGAGGCAGGTTGTGTTGGGTCTGGCTGAGATGGAGTTGGTGATGGAGTTGGTATCCCCATAGTAGCCCCCATAGTGCTGAGTGTTGCCCTGGCAGCTAGAGGGGTGTTTACAACACATCTTGGAAGGGGGCGGAGCTGGGACAGCTGACCCGGATTGGCTATTCCATACCATGTGATGTCAGCTCAGCTATAAAAGCCAAGGGAAGGGAGAAGGAGGGGGGTATTTGTTGGTACATTTGTCTCCAGGAGCAGCTGCTACACATACTGAAGCTGTGCTTTCCCGGGAAGTGGTTGGACATCGCTTGCTGATGGGAAGTAGAGAATAACATCTTTGTTTATCTTTTGTTTATGTGTGTGGCCTTGGCCTTTGTTGTAATTAAACTGCTTTTATCTTGACCCATGAGTTTTTTTCATCTTATTCTTCCCCCTTTATTTCGGTGAAGGGGGGAGTGATAGAGAGGCCTGGTGGGCACATGGCACCCAGCCAAGGTTAACCCACCACAGTCCTTTTTGGTGCCCAATGTGGGGCAAGACAACAGCAGTTCTTGCATTAAGCGTGCTGTAGAACAAGCTCTGGTGTGGGTCAAAATTTGTTGGCTGTACCACTTGTCTCTGTTTTGCTTCGTTTGGAACATGTTGATGCAAAAAATGATTTTGCACTTGGCTCTGGCTATGATGGCTTTGCTGTGCTGGGGGAGATATTTTGTGGGGAGGAAGAAGGAGCTGGGAATAGGGTGGTACAGATGGTGTCCGTGTGCTTTGTCCTGGTGCTGGTGGTGTTGCTGTGCTGCTGGATCTATCTTGCGGAAAGCATGAAGGATTACATATCCCTCCCCTTACCTGGGGTTGAGGTGGATGGTTTCATAATGGAGGCTCCCAAGGTCCTTGCTCACCCCTACGTAAACTGTATAGTACTACTAATTAATACTATGGGTATACTATGGGTTTTGCGGAGTCTGGTCTCATCTTGGTGTAAGGGAAGGCAATTTTTGGGTGAAGAAATACCAAAATGTGCCCTGAAGTAGCCGGTCCCTGGGTGGCAGGGCATGTGGAAAGATTTGGGCAGGTTCTTAGGGTGGTTATCACTTCCCATAGCCTGGGACTTCACTCCCACCACACTCACCAAGGGTATCTCGTGACTTTCTATTCCCAGGGCACAGCGTGGAGCTGGGCAGGAAGCTCAGCACAGATTCTTTGTTTGTAGCCAAAGACAGTTATTAAAAAACACGGTGAGAGCATCAGTGATACATCCCATCACTTGATTAGTAATATCTATATGACATAGTTATTAGTCCAAGGGTCCTGCATACAATTATGCTGGTGACCCAGCAGGTTCAGCCTTTGTGTGATGAGTTTCCTCCTTCCCCAGGGTAGAGAGATTGCTGAGACTATTTCACAAGCAGTGACAAGAGGGAAGAAAAGAGTTAATGTGAGTTTTGACTGCTTATTTTGTGTTTATCCTTTATTGATTGACGTGTTGTGCTTTGAAGAACATTAAGCTGTAACACTTCTGTTAAAAAGAAGAATTTAAGTGGTGGATTTTGATGAACCTTTAGATGCAACGCTATTCCCTTGTTGACTTAATGAGAGGGATAAAAGACTGTGATGTATTAAAAAGAACAATCTTCATAATTGCGGTGTGCTTTATGGTGCCATCATGCCACTCCAGGCACCTGCAGTCAAAGGGAGTGACGGAGGTTTCCCTCCCGTCACCGTGTGGTTGTCACTGCCACCATACAAAAAGCAAAAGGAGATCAAAGGATGTCTTAATGTGCTGGTTGTGTCCCCGTCTCACATAGTCTCGGGTTACTCCGGGACTAGATATCTTTGGAACGGAGTTATACTTGACCTATGCACAAATTATTACGGTTGAAAGAAGGCGAAATTCAATGTTTTCTGTGATGTGGGACAGCCACAGGAATGATTCAGTGATCTCGGCTCGAACACTGTAATTCTGTGTGTCTGCTCCCACAGCCTACCTCTGACTCAGCTCACGCTGTATTTGTAATCAGGGACAGAGTCCTCTCTTCTTTCATCAGTGACTTCCTTTTCCTTGATTCCTTGACTTTCTTTTCTTTAACCTTTTCTGAGCTTGAACCCAGGATTTTCTTCTTTCATCTCAGCAAACCCCAGTGATATAAATCAAAACACGTCCCTTTTATTTCTTCCCAGCTGGGTACTGTTCAATTGGGGTGTCTGAGTACATCAAAGAGTGGCATCACCAGAGGAAACGGCAAGGTGGAAAGATCAAAAGAGAGTGTCAGCAGCAGAAGGGGCAGTGATGGCTTCATCAGATGAGAAGGAAAGATGCCGGTGACAGATGATGACAGCTTGGGTGTTTCTTCACCAACGTGACATGAGTGAAGTTTTGTTGTCCTCGCTATGATTTTAGTAAGAAAACATCTTTGGTTTGAAGCAGACAAAACAAAATAAAAAAAAAATAGGAAGAGAAGAAGGGGAAAAAATGCAGGAGCTGTCAGTTAGTCAGAATTTAGCTTCTGAAGCACCTGCGGCATTTTCTGGGCTTTCGTTTGCAGATTGGGTTTTTTCCTGAGCTGTCTTGCTTCCCTTCCACTGTTTCTGTCACCATCTAAATTGAGCAATGAACTATTTCCAGCTTAAGGTAAGTGGTATATAGCTTTTCTGTTTTACATGCAACAAATTCCCTCTTCAAGGCCGTTCTACAATCATAAGAGGCTTCTTGGAGTCCTTCTTTGATATAGCGTGTTTCCTTTCCAATAAATCCTAACAAGAGTAGCTCTCCAGAAGCATCTCACTTCTTTGCTCAAGTCTTCAGTACTTCGTATTCAAACACANCATATAAAGCTGGGGAAAGAAGAACGAAGGGGGATGTTTGGAGTGGTGGCATTTGTCTTCCCAAGTCACTGTTACACGTGCTGGGACTCAGCTGTCCTGGGGATGGCGAACACCTGCCTTCGGTGGGAGATGATGAATGAGTTCCTTGGTTTGCTTTACTTGCATGCATAGCATCTGCTTCACCTATTAAACTGTCTTTATCTCAACCCATGTGTTTTCTCACTTTTGCCCTTCTGGTTCTCTCCCCATTACACCAGTGCTGAGTGAGTGAGCGGCTGCGTGGGGCTTCTCCCAACTGGGGTTAAACCACGACAATGGGTTTGAGTAGCTATAAAAATAAACAAACACCACTCCTGTTAAAGCAGCTTTAAAAAATGACAGAAGTCCAAAAAACCCTATTTAAACAGCTGAATCAGAGTAGTAAATACTTCCCACTCCCCAATGGTGGGCACCTGTAAATGAGAAAGAGGAGGTGCGATGAAGTGATTCCAGAAAGGTTACCGAGTCCATCAGCTTAGCAGGGACAGGCAACACAATTTTTCTGAGGCAGATGGCTGACAATGGTGTTAAGACAAATGACATGCTCAGAAGAAGGTTGCAGAAGGTCCTAGTTAACAGCAAGATAACTGCTGTGCAGCCTTATGTTTCTCTGTCATTTCTTCACTAAATACAAAGGAATATTTAAAAAAAAAATTTAAAAAAGTTTTCTGATGTTTGCTATAATGTCAAAGAGAAATCTGATGGGATAAAGAGCAGGGATGCGGACTGAGCAGTTACAAGGAACTTTTGGGGTGGGCTGTGTTAAGCTGTGGAATAGTCTCCCAGAAGTGAAGGATGAATGCCTGCTGGGAGACATTACATTGGGTTGAGCAAAACTCTAGCAAACAACTGGAAATAGTCAAAAAAACCCCTGTGATCCCATGCATTAATGAATTTTATGGTCACATTTAACGACAAGTTACACTTTCTAGTGGTCTTTGTAATGGCATCATGGGTAAATATACATAAACAGACGTGCCAGTAGTAAAAATACCATAATCTTAGCTTTGATGCAGCATGCAACATGTTCCCTGTTGGGCTGTGCACATTCAGTGAGCTGTCATGCTCTCAAAACTTCCCAAAGTGTTTATTTTTCCTGCTTTTGGGAAGAGTTACATGGACTGCCGCACAGGAAGTAGAACCTCATTTCCTTCCCTGTAAAACTCAAGGAGAAGTCTAGCGAAAGCAAAGAGGTGAATCAAATAGACTTTCTGACATACAACAGGCACGGCAACGTGACAGCATCAGGACCAACTGTGACAACCTCCCTCCTGTCCATTCCTTAGCAAAAAGCAAGGAAGGTGAAAATAAGCTGCAGGTTGTCATGGCTAGGGGGTTATTAAATCAGACCATCAACTTCAGTTTTGTTAACACTCTAGTCAGAGGGAAAAAAAAAACCAACCCACCTTGTTTTTTGTTCTCAACTTTGATCACCTGCAGGCAATGCACCCGAACGTGTCCAACTGTTGGGCTTCTCCATGCAGATAAACAAGATACAGAACACTGTAATGACAGTTACTGTTCCGAAAGATACAGCCTGCAGAGGAATTTGGTCCGTGTAGCGACAAATATTTCGGACTGAGAAGGGATCCACAAAACAGCATCATCTTAGAAACCAACCAAACCCAAAATCCTATATGAAAGTTTAATTAGGGCAGCAAAAGAATATTTTGGTGTATATCCAAGCAGAAAAGTCTTCATTATCAGTGTCTTTTGTGCCAGCATCCTTGAGGCCATTACACTGGATAAAATTGATGGGCATTTATTCTTGGTTCAACCCTAGAAAATTCAGCCTGTACAAGCCAATGTTTCAGTCGCTTTTTTTGCTATTTCCTCATTAAAGCCTTTGCTTGATGCTTACAGAAGTTTGTTTTTTTTTGTCTTGCCTGTGTTAAAAGAACGCTGATTTGGCTGCCACCAGCAAAATGTGCAGAGGTATGAAGTTTGCAGACATCGCCTAAAAGACACTTTCGCTCCGATGATAATGCTACAACACGTATATTTAGCTGTCCCAAGTGTATAGAGAAAGTCATTTGAACCTTTGTAGAGATTTGAGTGTTATGAGATTGGGTGGGAATAATGGGTAAACGCAGCAAAACCAGCTTGGAAAATGACTTCCTAGCATGCATTTTTTTTTTCCCCTGAAAGAAATTTCAGAAGGCACTATGTAAGGAGTGGTGGTAAAGTCTTTTCCACTATAAAGCAGGCTAATAACGCTCTCAGATGTGCAATGTAGGAGCGGATGCGTAATATAGGAGAGCAATCCGTGTTGTGTAGGAGGTAAGTCTCCTGAGACAAATCAGCCATCTGAAATCCATGCAGTCACTTTTATGAACCTGGAATGAGCAATCCAGGGTTCTCTGTGACCTGATTCTCCCAGATCCTGAGCACCTGCTCACTTTGTCAGAGATGCTCAGCCATACTCATCACCAAACCAAGGTTCCTCTTGGCTCTGTTGGCTTGTTATGGATCTCAGATTGCATTTCATGAATTTATGATATGATATTTCTGCACTGGACAGAAAACTTGTGGGAGTTTGATGTAGTGACGTGTCAGGAAAGTGTAAAATAGTATTCCCTGTTGTTCCAAACTGGAATTTTTCATAAGAGCTTTTTTCCAATAATCACTGAACAATCTGCAAGGTCATGAGCAATAATTTGCAACAGTTGCTGGACTTCACTGCGTTTGGACTGTGCAATTCAACTGGTGTAAAATGCCACTGACCCAAGGAGTTTAGTGGGATGCACTGGGGATTATTTAGGAAAGAAATTTTATCTGGAGCACCTCCAGAGTGGTTCATTCCTCTTATCTCAGCTATGGATGAATCAGCTCCTAGTGCTTTGCTGTATAGATGGAGGGTAGATATGCAGTTTTGATTAGAAGCTTGAATTTTAGAGACTAAAAGCCAAGAAAGATTAATTCCATTGCATGCAGAGTAGATAAGGTACCAATCAAGACACCAACCTTCTCAACCAGGAGACTTCATCACTTCTTTGCTCAAAAGCTACTGAGTCCTTCTGTAGTGCCCAATTCCATGGTCATGGGAGGAAATGTCAACATCACCTACAGGTCCTCTCAAAACACTCTTCAGACCTTTGGACTTCTTCCATGAGATGGTGATCCTAAGACAGGTCTGTAATTAAACCCATAAAAATTGGTGAGACACATTCCACTCTACTCCTTGGGCCTTGAATCAAGGAAGAAATTATCCTTGAGATTCTCAAGGAAGAGTTTATTAAAAGAAAGCAGCAGATCAGCTGCAGGGGCTGAGTTTGAGTTGTAGAGCACGAGATGTGTACATGATGTCTTGCGATCTACTGGAGATAGTAATGACTGGAACAAACCTTCCATTGTTAAAGATTTTTGAGCAACTTCATCACCTCTGATTTTGCTGGTGGCTGCTGTTGCAAACACCTTTTGCTCTCACACATGAAGAACAGACTTTCTGGAAGGATTTTCCCCTGAGAACAGAGTTCTTCTTGTTACAGGGCTGCTTCAATCCACATCACGTCTTTGACACAGCTTTATGTGTTCTACCTCCAGAGCCCCTAGGGAAGTGACTTGACCCGACATCCATCTGCTAACGCAAGAGGAAGCGTGAAAGAGCGTGGACGTGCTAATAAACTCAGAGATTCTGCTTGGTGTCTGTGTTTGGTTTGGGCAGAGGGAGTTTTGCACCTTTGCGGAGGCAGGACACGGGCTGCTGCCACTCCCTGCTCTGATGGATGGAGGAGCAGGGCTGATTTATGGTCACCTGTGTCCCTGAGCTGTGAGAATAAAGGAGATAAATGGCAAAGTGCTGCAGCCACAGAAATAATTACCTTCTGGAAATGTAAAAGCAAATCTTATTTCTCCTTATTTCTTTCAAACCTAAACTCTTCATCACTGGATACCTGCAAGAAGGGGTGGGCTTTGCAGGATGCCATTCACAGGGATGAGAATGTAGGCTGTGATTTTTCACTCTGAATGTCACATCTACAGGCTCTGGTCACCATGTGCCCCTTTGGTTACTGAAAAAGTTCTCCAGATCTCTCACCGGCGTTCAGATGTTGGTATACAACACAGGTGTTTCTGTGGATCAAGAGAGCTGTCTCTGTGTTAGTAAATAAAATCGGTGACCTGCTTCATCTTGCCTGATGGGCACTGTCCCAGCCCTGTGCTGGTGGCCAAGCTGCATTAAAGCACAGTTTGGGAGAGCACAGTTTGGACAAGACCAAAGGAAACAGGTCTCCAATTAAGGTTCATCGATGATTAAGGTCCACAGCTTTATTTGGTGCTCAGGTGATGTTTTATTTACTGGGAGATACGTAGCCAACAGTGCTGAGTCCTCCACTGGTTTGCTCCTCTTACACCATTCTTTGGTTGGTTTTGGCTGTTTCCTTTTCTCTTATGAACATCCTGATTTAGAAATTATCCAAGGAAGGTACCCTGTGCCAGTCATCTTAGTAAGACATAACCGGGACAAATTGGTGCATTCTCAGCCTTGCGCTAAAACAGCGAACTTAATGAATGGAGCACCCACCAGCAACTCTGTAACGAGGTCATTACCAAAAGCAGAGCTTCATCTGAGCAGATGTTTTGTGTCTTGACTGCAGGAAGCGTTCTGCCTCCCAGCTTTCGTAGGGCATTTCTGGATGAAAATGATTTTGGCTGGCAGCTGGCACGAACAACATCTGGCTGACCATAAATTCCATTCTCAGGCTTGCAGCTGGAGGCAGTGGGAATGCAGGCAGGGATTTCATGCCCACAGCTCCCTCCTTTATGCGTACACATAGCTGGGGTGCTTCACACATGGGGCAGTACCCATACGCTTTGTCCTGGCAGGAATAAAGGGATGGGAATGGGACTGAAAGGAGATCCAGTGGTGGGGAAGAGGCATCACTAGGGTGGGAAGGTGTTATCCCCACCTGCTTAATCTAGAGTCCTCTTCCTTCTCCTCCTTTGTCCGAAATTTAATGGAAAACATGTTCATGTCCTTCAAGAACATCCTCAGGACAGAGTCTGGGGTTCTTGGCTCAGGATTACGGGGGGATGGAGGCACCTTCTCAGCCACTCTTTCTTGGGCATCAGGAAAGATGCAGAGATTCATACATACCCCTTTGCTCGTTTTTCCCCTGGGACTAGCTCTAGGCAGTTTTCTCCCTCGTCTACAGGGATTTTGGTGTCGCCTTTGGTGCCTGATGGTCATCACACACAGCAGGAGATCCCAGGGTTTGTGTTTCACTGCATGAGGCACGTGTCTGTATGCTTTGTGGGATTTGGCCCTTAAATCAGATTTTCTGTGAGCAGTCTCCAGCTCTGTGCTCCCTAGTTTCTGGGTGCTTGCCCTGTGACCCCGGTGGTAGGCTTGCACGAGGGCTGAGCGTTCTCAGCTGTGTACGGAGCCCCAGATCCAGAACACGTTAATAACTCTAAGTGGGCTAAAAGGACTGTAACTGGTGTTTCAGAACCGATGCCTACAGTTAGTGGAGGCTTTCAACCCCGAGCACTCTACGCAGCAGCTCCCAGTCTGTAAAACCACCCCTCCTTCACCCAGCAAATGAAATGGGTACGTAAATACATTTGATTTCGGAGCGGAGTTTGAAGAGCACACAATAAATAAGGATTTAGATGGCGTACCGAACAACGCTAAAAAACAAAATATGGATTTTTCTCTCATTAAAGGAATGGCATCTATTCTTGGAGCCTGAATCTACGTATACAACTTTATCTCTTTTCTTTCCTTAATTTTAATCGTTGCTGTTATATCATTATAATTTTTTTTTGTAAATAAGTTCCACAGATGCTCACTAAATCAGCACACGTTTAACGTAGCCTTTTGTAGTGACCATAGCATTTGTTAAGCTCTTGAGGGTAATGAACATCATCAGCTGAATGATTTCAATTAACAGGGGAGACAGAACCAGCCTTTGGCAGAAGGACATTTTCTCTCTAAGATGCTTTTCTACAAAAAATGGATTGTCTAAATGGGGCAAAGGCTCCCATCTCTAGGAGGTATAATTAAGACAGTCAAACCATCCAGCTACTAGTGACACAGATGATTTTTTTTCTCTTTAACCTGCTAATGCTTTCAGTGTTGAGCAGAGGCACCCATTTATAATGGCAGGTCAAGATATCACTTCCACTCAGCCCTGTAAAAACCCTACTGGAGAGACAAATTCTTGCTTGGTTTGGGCCAGAGTGGGCAAGTCATGGCACCGGTCCCCAAGTAAGAGGTAAGTGCCCATCACCACAGCCAACATCGGGTCTGTAGGGTGAGAGGTTAAAACATATGGAGACTAAGAACATATGGAGACTCAGACCTTTTCCCAGCCCAGCACAATATCTCAGATACACCTACAGTTGCTACAGCCCCACAGAGAAAACCAGAAATGCTGAGTGGTGCCAGACATCACTCCCATGCTGATGACGTTTCCTATCGGTGCAAGCACCTGAGCTTTGGGGAAAGGTCTGGGTTTGCATGTCTGTACACCTGGTTCTTTTCTACACTCTCTCCTTATCTCAATATAACATTGTGAGCAAGAGTTTCAATATATCCTTTCGATTTCTTCTCCTACACAATATGATATCAGCCTCTGAGGGATTAAGGAGAGAGTGAGCATTAATTAAAACAACTTCTATATGGAAATATGATCTCCCCATATAATTTTCAGAGATTAAATCCATACTGAGGGCAAAGAATGTTACCAGCAGGAATGTGACATCAGATTGCTACTGATACCAGCCACATAAAAGAAAAACAATACGGGTGTGAAAACAAAACCCTTTGGGATTCCTCCATTTGAACATAAAAAAAACAGAGAATCCTCTTTTCTCTTTGGCCTTGCTGGAAGTTCTGATGCACTGCAGCTTTTAAAGAGAGGAAAAATATGGCACTGATAATTTCCAGAGCAAGATGAAGGACACTTTTCCATCCCTGCTTTACAGGGGTGGGATGTAAACATCTCGCAGGACTTCCCAGGCTGCACGCTGAAGCACAGGGCGGGTGTAGCCATCACTGCCCTGGAGGGTCGGGATGTCCTTCCAGCACACCATGCCTGAAGATATTCCCCAGGCTCTTCTGATGAGATGATCCCCATGACACCCTCCCAGCTCTCCCACAGAGGGATTGCCTCCCCAGTGCTGCTCGTGCAGGGAAGGGTGACGGCTGAAACTTCTGCACATGGAGCAGTGAAGTGTTAGGAGGTGATAGATGAGCACATCCCAAAATCTAGCCACTGGACTATCAACGGGTGGCAATTTCAGCAGCAGCAGACCACGTGCTTTCCAGCCCAAATAACTTGAGAAAAAGTTGTGCCGTATGTTTGAATGTCAATAAAGATGTGATCGAAAGGAACAGATATTGTTGTTATCTTGGGTGAAATTTCATCTCTGCATACAAATTTATGGAGGACTTGAGTGACTCAACCTGTATGTACCCAGATGAAGAAAACCTACATAGACAGGTCTTAACCCTCCTTGTACATGAGGTGGGAAGTCTTGTTGACCTTAGCAAGGCTGGAGACTCATGTAGTGAGTTCTCAGCTGCTCACCTCCAGCACTCCTTCTGGTGTAACGTGTTTGTTCTGTCCCGTGCCACAGAAAACCATAACTTACCTCTTTTTAACGGATGTTTAATATGAGTTAACCAACATCTTCAGCGAACGCAAGCATACTGTTATCAAAATAGTGTCAGCAGAGGGAGCCTACAACTGGGTCACATCAACTTAAAATGATTTTTTTTTCCCCTAGTGATGCATTCAGCAACAGGACCAAAAAACACTCCACTGATTTTCTTAGATCTTCTTAGAATAAACCAGAGTTTGTGAAAGTGAACTTTCTTGATGTGACCATTTATTCTGAGATTACACTGCGTGTTCTTTTTGCTTTTGACAAATCCTCCTCTGCTTCCAAGAGGACATTGAAAGATTAGACAACTTTAATGCAAATATAATTTGAGCTAGCCCAGGCACTGAAAACTACCCACAGTAGCTGAGCTAATTGTGGAAAATGTAGCAAATAAAGGTAAATAATTGTTAGTGATGCATTCTTTATAAAAATGCATGGCCAGGCAGATGTACAGTCGCCTGGTTATTACATGGCTGGATGGTAGCTGTCGTTTGATTACAAAGCTGGAGTCAGAAGTGTGTCATCTAAATAACTTTGTAATCAGTCCTTTGCCTCAGTTTTGCTTGATGAAAATTGCTGCACAAGTATCGATTCTTTCATGCTCTCTTTCCCCAAGGGAATTTTTAGAGACCGCAGCAAAGGGAGATATTTTTAAATGTCCAAGATTCTCTCTCTGAGGTTGCTGCACCTACGTTTGAACTTGGGAGTGCCACCGAATGCAAACCCAGGTTGAAAGAATAAAGTGAGCAGAAGTGGCTGGAGCAAAGCCTCCAAGATCGTTGCAAGCCCTGATGCTCTTTGATGCATTTAGGCAGGGAACCCAACCCTCCTTTGAAGATCAAGATCCTGATTTGGATATTTGCCTACAGACCCAGCTTCCACATGGAGCTCTGGTCTGTCGGACAGATGTCCCTGGGTGGTTCTTCCATGGGGTAAGGGTGAGCTCTATACAGAAAGCAGGTTTTGGAAGGCAAAAGCTTTGCCCCACGTTTTTCAACCTATTCTGAATATAAGGAAATTACTCCCGTGTTTCTGTATTCTGCAAACAGCTGCCTGCCTCTGAAACTGCTGGAAGGCTTTGCTTTCCGCCCAGCTGATACCTGTCCACAGAGGTCGTGTCGTGTGTGTTACGAGGGTGCACAAGGCTTTAATTTACTGCAATGCATCTATGTAAATAAAAGACAACGGCAGAATTACATCCAGCTCAGAACAATAACAGGGAACGGGCTGCAGGAGAGGCAGTCTGCTGGAGGTGTTCAGCGAGTCTGAAAGTGCCTCGGTAATACCTGTAATAAATAACACCGAATCTGGCAATAGTTTTCCCTCTCATTTTAGCATCAAAGCTGTCGTTAGAAGCTTTCACACAAAGACAAAAAATACAGCCTAATGCTGTTTGCTTTCCAGAAGGGCTCTTTCCCTAACGCCCCACTGTGTCCAGATAAAGCAGCTCTCCCTCCTTCCGCCAGCTCTCCCAGGTCCTCAACCTGACTTGTCATTTAAAGTTTTGATGAGAAATTGAGCAGCTGATTTATATTTTTAAAACCACCAGCAGCGCATCAACCAGCAGAGAGTTTATAGCTGCAACTTGCCAAAGCCAGCACAACATTTCTGACTGTCTTTGGCTGAGTCCATGTAGTTTTAGCTTAGATAGTAAACTCTTTGACATATACACTGGGTATAGAAAATATTTCCATTTCTTTCATCTCATTAATATTTTTCTGAGTGTTCAGTGATGGACTATTTATTTTACTCATGGCTATGACTAGCACTGGAGAGGACTTGGTTGCTGATGAGCACAATCAAAAGTGAGAAGAGTGAGTGACAGTGACACCACGCTTCCAGGTCCTTCAGCTCTGACAGAGCAGCTGAAGATCCGTTGTCCAACTTTACCACCTCAGCAGCTCCAAAAGTTTGGGAAAGACCACTTTCCCCTCCTGAGACTTGCAGGTTATGGCTCTCAGACTCTACTGCGTGCTGCTGGCTGATGTGTTCTCATTTCATGCGTGGCTATGTGGACAGTGGGTGTCAGGAGCAGGACCTCTCCCAGCAGGAGCTAGGTGGTTGTTCAACTCTTCTCAATGGAGAATGAAGAAGTCCAAAGCTCTCAGTGAGTCCTGACGAGTGGGACAGTGGCTGGACAAATCGGTTTAAGAGCTATTTGGGATGTAAGTGGAGACCTGCTCTTCCAAAGCCATCCCACTTACCTCCCTAAGGCCATGTGGCACAGGACCCCAGAAGAAAAAGCTTCCCATGGTGGGACACCTTGTATAAAAAGAAACATTTCCCCAGCACCACTAGGGAGAAGAAAAAACATTTTGGAATCATGCTGGATCCAAGCTGGGATGGTTTTGTAGAAGGGTTGCAGGAGAAAGGAAGGTTTCAGTAGCCAAGATCTAAGCCTTGCACAACACGTGGTTTGTTGGCAATTAGTTTATAAGTGTCTGAGCATCTGGCTCCGTCCCACAGGTTAGGTGAAAGATCACGGTGACCTGTACGAATTATGCAGAGAAGCAGCATTTCCAAAGGTTTAGGTGGTAAGCAGGGTCCCTTGTTGTTGTTTCACATAACATATACTTGCCAATTAGTTGGGGATTATTAACTCGGTCATGACACGAAGCATCTTATTATGGGAGCTTGTGTCACCTCCTATTAGCACTAACCTCAGAAATATGAAAATCCGTGGTCTGGAAAAAGAGGAGGACTTCAGCTTTTCAGATCTAAGTCATCCATGTGCTGCACACCCTAATTTTCCTGCTAATTTGAAAAAATTATTTTAAAATAATGTAATGAAGCACGGTCTACAAGTCACGCAGGCAGCCTCAGGTTGGGCAACGGTTACACAAGCCATCAGAGCCCATTTCTTTATGAGGGCTGCTCCTCCTGACTCAATATTTTTGCCAGGCTGGCTGGGTTTTGCCCAGGGGTCAGACAGTATTGTTGTTCTCCGTCCAAGGCTGCTCACTGAAGTGCTTCTCTAAATAGAAGTTGAGGTTTCTGTTACCGGTGTTCTTCCGTCCCTGCTCAGGGTTTTACTGTTTCAAGGTCAAGAGAATTCACTGTGCTGCAGTGCTGCTAATGTATTCGCTACGAGGATAGAGGAGAGGGTTTGAATAAAGTTGGAAAAACACTCCTTCTGGTGTAGCGCTTCGTTAGAACAGAATCTGCACCGACCTCGCTTTTTTTTTTTCTATTTGAATGAGTGCAAAAGCTAATTAAATGCAGATCTCAATTTTTTTCAGGCATTTTCAGATTCCTCCAAAGATAGGAATGAACAGTCTAAAACCACAGAGAAGCTCAAGATCTGTCACATAAGCTAGGGAAGGTATTAAAATATTGCCAAATCGGACTCAATTGTTCCACGTGGCTCTTGAAATCGGTTTCTCTGAAAGTTGCTGCTGCTTAAACCAAGAGACAGAAAGTGAAACTCAGCTTTGATTCAAAAAACAAGTTTCAAGAAAAAGCTTTTCCAGACAAGAAGCTTGGACATGAGAAATAAATTAAGTTTCTGAACTGAGAGGGGTATTTCTTTTTTATAAAAAAAAGAAAAAAATCTGAAAGTTAATTGGCTTTGTGATAATATTTGAAAGTTTTATTTTAGTATTTGAAGACATAATTTTAAGAATGATAGCATGATAATAAATAGATTATATTATTCACAGAGCTCCCCTGAAACAGAAGTAGTGAAGGACTTATAAGGAAGGTAATTTACTTCAGATATTCAGCTGAGCTTTTCTCTTTCAAGTTGTCTGAGAAGGTCCAGGTAATGATCTGAAGTCTGGGTGCTTCTTTTCAGTGAAATCTGTCTTTGCATCTCTAGTGCACAGACAGCTAATGATCCAGCATGCTCAAAGCCTGGCAGGATCCCAGTGTTTCAACACAGCTTTTTTACCTGCAGGTCACCAACACACTTCTGCTTTTTGATCATTGTTGTGGTTTAACCGCAGCTGGCAAAACCCCCACGCAGCCGCTCGCTCACTCAGCCCTGATGGGATGGGGAGGGAATCGGAAGGGTGAAAGTGGGGAAACTTGTGGGCTGAGATGAAGACAGTTTAACAGATGAAGCA
>VZTO01026333.1:57204-72831 GCA_013400615.1 Syrrhaptes paradoxus | reverse complement strand
AACAACATCCCATTTACATTGATCCAATACTGGATTCTTTAAACACCATTTGAAACAGACGATGATTCAAAGCCTTATAAATAGACTTAAGATACTACAAGTTTTACAGCAAGAAGTTCAGAATGTGTACCCAAGAACATGTCGTAATCCCATCTCTAATCCACATGTTGTCTGTGATACCCAGCTCCCACCCTCTGTATGCTCAGCTCCTTTTAGTATCTTCCAAACGCTGGCTGGAGAAGAGGCAACACACGCTGTGGCTGCTTCTGGGCTACATATGGGTTTGCTGGTATGTGAATTATAGCTCCCTGCTGAGGAACCAAATAAAATGAACTAAATAGCTCATTCTGTAACCCAGCCTATCCTTCAGCATAGATGCTGATCTGAGTCTTTCCTCTGTACCCAGAGATTCCAAAATGTGGGAAAAACTTACTATTTATGCAACATTTAACCTCTTTCATATGTGCTTGATAATTTCCAAGAGGTCCAATATTAATGATGGAAGGAAGGAGCACAGGTGCACAGTATGAAATATAAGCCTTGTTTTCTTAGGAAACCAGGTTAAAGTTAGGTGTAAACTTCAACTTAGTTATGTTCCAGAAAGGTTAATTCTTATCTTGGATGTTATATAGCACACACAAGCCAAGGAGCACTTCCTTCCTTTATTTTACCAGTGAACAGGTTTTATTCCTACTGAGCATAAGGGCTCAGTCNAGGAATCCAAAACATAGCTTCTTGCTAACTATTTATGAAGAGAAGGAAGAGAGAGAGAAAAAAAAATAACTGTCCTCTGCTTAACCCACGACAATGTCAGGGAAGGTGTATGTAGAAGTTGCTTGACCCTCAGCAGCAGCAGCTGTGGCTCTTCAGAAGGGCTCTAAGACCATCTTCTGAGTGTCAGGCTCTCACAGAGTTACCCATGGTTTTGAGACTGACTTCACTACAGAGCAGTATAAAATAGGGATGACTCCTACATCGCTTGTAGTTTGCTCACAACATGGCTTTAAAATGAATGAAAACCAGGGATGGACTGTGAGGATAATAATTGCACAAAATATTCCGTAAACCTGTTGTTCTGAGATCTTCTGGTGGGCATCATGGAAGAGGTGAGTGAAAAAAAATAATTCTCACCAGAGAGATACCTATACACACACAGCTGCTTATTATGACACACTGCCAAGTTGTTCACAACCATACATAGATATCTTTTCACTTAGCTTTAGAGAGGAAAACACTATTTTGATTTATGTTAATTTTAGAGATAGGAATGGAGAGAGAATGACATACCGATTTGGAGAAAGGTACCCAGATTGTCCCTATTCAAACCAGAAATAAAACCACACTCACATCTGCATCGAGTCCTGGTAGTTTATCTTCTAGGCCAGCCTTCCTACCACAGTAAGACTATGGCTTTCAGCAACCAGAAACACTGCAATTCCTCTCCTGGACATTTGAAGAGGCTTAGCTCCTCTGCATTTCTACAGCAGAGCTCTCCCTTGGGGAAGATGGACTTATTATCTGGGCTGCTTTGTGGTGTACAAATAAAAATAATTTTTAAAAGCTGTTGCAGAGATACATTTCAAGAGGCTATTTCTGCTGACATCAAAGAATTAACAAACCATTTCAAGTACAGAGCTGCTTCTACACTATCCAGCTGGTGACCTCTGTCTTAATTTGAGTATTTTTTCCAGCAATCATTTATTCAAAGCAGGGAGGGAAGGAGGGAAAGAGGAAGAGGGTGAGAGGGAGGTGGGGAGAGAGGGGGACATAGAATAAAAGAGGGAGAGACAGAGAAGGACAGACAGAGGAGGAGGGAGATTTCTATAAAATCCTGCCTGGAATAGGAATGCCTGTTAGTCCCAAATTATGTGGGAGGTTTTTATAATGAAAACCACTGATCATCAAAGTTATCTAGGTTTAAGAAACATTCCTCTCCAATCTTGTTTACAATTATATATATGACAAGACTGTCTCCATCTTTCAAGATTTGTATTAAAAGCACCTTCTTTCCATCAGAACAGTTTAGAGTAACAAAAAAACCTCTTGGTATGCAATGCAGTGAAAGGAAGGCATTTTGATTTATTCCAGTTTAAAGAACAAATAGCGTTATCAACTTAAATGGTCAGATTTTTACATCTGTCTTGCTGTGGAGGTGTTCAGGCTTAGCAAAGCTCAGACAACAGTGTGTAAATCTCAGTACAAAAAGCATATGACCTAAACCATTCTTGCTTATAAAATATAATAATGAAAATAGATAATAGCTGGTCTTGCACAGCCAATTTCTGTTAGATGCCATGTCTGACATAATAACACAGTGTTGAATATTCCATTCTTGTAAATTTAATTTGTCTTTGTCCTGGTTTGATCAGGATAAGATCAGTCTTAAATTGCTTTGGAATATTAGCTGGGCACCAAAAATGTATTTTGTATTCTCTCAACCATGACTCGTTACATGGAACTTGCTTGCCATCTGTAAGTCCCTATCACTTCTGTGTGTGTGTATGCATTGTGGGAGTGTGTGTGTGGCTCAATACCCTGCTGCTAGGCTATTTAGTGATAAAATCTGATATAATAAAATATTAATTACAGCTGAAAGGTTGTGTGAGAAATATGAACTCAATTACAGTCCCACATCATGAACAAAGGGCAGGGTGAAAAAAATCCTTTAGTTATAGAGGTTTGGGATAATAAAAGAACAACTAGAACATTAGACTCAAGCTGAGTGCTCAGTAAAAGGCCACCTGTTATTAATCTTCACATCAGGCATAGAATTTCAAGTAAATAAGGTCAAGATGAAAGATTTTTGAAGATGATTTTTTTTGACCCAACAAATTTAAAGATTTCTTTATCTGAGTATTTTTTGTTTGATGTCATTGCAATTTAGTAAGTCGAAATTTGTAACAAGCACAAGGACAACACAATTATAATTAAAGGTTAGATATCATCATGCTATGCAACATCATCACTTTATATAGTATAAAAATACATATGAACCAGCAGTTGACTCTAGAAGTATTTGTTTCGGTCAGATTGTCAGTTTCTCAGTGCTGAACTGTAGCAGATATGGTCCAACCATCTTAGAAAGACAATTAAAAAAAAAAAAATACCAGCATTGTTATATAAATTATTTTAAGATTTCTTAATCATCTGTTCATCTGTTTGATTTACCTGAGTGTGGAGTCAGATGAATTACCAAAGATTTAACAGAATGTGACCAGACTGTAAACAAGCACAAAGTTAGTCCAAATCAAATAATATGACCTTGAAATCCTATGCATGGTAGTGAATCATAAGAACTGATCAATTTTAACTATTACTGAAGGCTAAAATGTGCCTTTATATCATAAAATAAGATTTTCATTGCCTGAAGAATTGAATCCTCGAAGGTTTAAGTTTTTAACAGTGTTTTTTATATCCATGAATTTTGCTGAAACTATGGCAATATATTTTGGTATCAAGCCAGAAAACATGTTTTCAACGAATTTACATTTATGATCCTTGGAACAATCCAAAGACCATTTCAAAGCTTCTTAATCAGCTTTATGTTCTTTGCTTAATTTCTTTTTGAAAAGAACAGAGAAAAATGACAAGTTTGTAAACATGAGAGAAAAATATCTTGGTACAGCAAGTGAGGTGCTTTTATAAGCCAATATTATACCATTTAACTCACCAGTTTTCAGGTTGTCAAGGCCAATTTATTAAACAACTGGAAAGCATGGAAAAAGGAGTAAAGTCTTGTCACAGATTAAAATAAATTAAAGAAAGCAAAACTGTCTAAAATAATTTAGTCTAAAAAAGAACAAAGTTAGAGGGGATCTGAAGAAAATATTCAAAACTGAAAGCCATGACAGAGCTGAGCTTTTATTTTCAATCTGTTGCAGAGAGAGAAAATATTGATGCACAATGCTACTGGAGTACAGATCAACAAGGAAGAAACAAAGGGAAATACCAGGAGTCTGAACACATGCAAACCAATATGCCACCATCCGTGAGATCATGCTGCCCATCCTATCAGAATCAGCAAAAGCATTTCTGAAAGTGTGTGCCTGACTCTCTGATATTCAAAGAAAGCTCACTACTGCTTGCAAACTGTAGGTCTGCTTCTCACTAGAATGGAAGGACTCATAACAACATACTTGCAGCTCCAGCAAAGTCATTGATGGTACCTGAACCGTCAGATTCTACCTGGTTCCTTCCTGCTACACAAGCCAGGGTGCAAAGAAGAAACAAAGTAGTTATTTTTCTTATTGCACAATACGACACAATACAATTACCTGGTCTTCACAAGTTATGCAGAAAATAGATCTAGTGAGGTCCAAATGACCCTGGATTCCTGAGAAAACAGAAAGGCAGACTGCCACCTGACAGGGACATTACTAGTTCTTTAAATCTTCTCCTCTATTCAACCCTCAATGTACGCTTATTCTATCTGATGCTGCATGCTAGAGCAGTAGTTTTCATTCTGTTGTCTCCAAATTCCCGGAGATGCACAGTTTGCAAAAGGTAAGAAAAAACAAACATACAGCTTATAGATTTAAAATCTCAACATAAAGACCTGCAGATGCACTGCAATGTCTTCAGGGGTTTACAAACAACAAAAAAAAATCACTTCTACTAACAAAAACTCACTACAAGTAAGCAATACTCTACTTCAATACTTTTTGTTCAATCATAAACTCCTGCAATGCTGTGACTGTGCCCTGGAGAGCGTCTATGACATGTGGACACTGTGCAAATAATAACATTCACGTGTGTAACTACGGCAAGTTGCACAGCTCTTGTTTATGAATGCAAAATAATATGCACAGGCAAATTGGTGAGGGAGCCTGGATACTACACTGAAATGAAGAAGCAGTATTTAGAGCAGGACATTAGCTAATGGGTTAACGACACAATGTTGACACTAAAAGAATGAGATCTAAGTTCTACAAAGCTGTGCACTGGACACTCACTATTGAATCGGGCTGGTGAATTAAGCAAATAGATGTATGAAGAATGAGTGGTTTATAAGTAGAGGGAGAATGATCATTTTCTCCCTTTTTCAAGGATGCTCTGCAACCTGCTGACTTGTGTGCAGCACAGAAAGAAAAATATTTGCTGAAGGAGCTCAATGAATATACAAGCCATTTTCAACATTTTTTTTTGATTCAAAGCTTGAAAACTGTTTACTGCTCATTAAAGTACTCACAGAGGATATAAAGTTTTAAATCCAGTTGACTAGGAGATACAACATGGAGCACAGAGAGACTAGTTCAAACAGATCTGCTGCAGTGGTTTATGCTGTTGTCTCATTTGTCCATTTTCTACCTCTACCAAATGCTATGCTTTCATGGGAGACTCGGTGGAAAGCAGCATGTGCCTGTGCTTCTGTTGCAATTGAAAAGCCTAGTGTTATTACTTAAGCAACACAAGGCACAGATATTCTGCTGACTGCTTGGGAGAGCAGGACCACAGCAAAAATAAACACAACAGAATTCTCATCTCCCGGTGATACCATCTCTTTCCACAGCTTAAATGCAGTGGTCCTGGTCCAGCCATTTGGAAACAGAGATTATTGTCTGTGTGCATTTTCATCTTTTCTTCTCTACAAAAAGGCTCTGCAGGTCACTTTAATCAGCAGTGCAGAATGATGCAGGCAGATATAGAAAAACTGTTTTTGTGGCATTGTCCCCAGTTTCTCAGGACTTCTCTGGATAAATACAAGGCTGACCTTCTATTCTGTTAGTGAAGGCATAACTCTTCCTCCTCCCTACAGTGGGAATGACTCTGCTAGGATTAGGTGGCATAGAAACCTTGGCAGCATGACATTGTACAGCTCTTCCCACAGGAAATCTGGCCGTAGATAAAAGATTCTGCACAGTTCAGGATTAGCACTGCTGCTAAATACAGATGAGATTCTGGCCTTGTGCTTCTACTATCCTATGAGACTAATCTTGAAAACCGCTTCAACTCTGGATGTGAGAACATGGTTAAGTCATTCAACCTTGTCTGATTTCTCCATGGTAATTTCTCCCTAAATTCAACATTTTTGTAATGTCTTAGACATCCATCCTACCACTCTCTGAGACTGTTTTAGGCTGAGGCATTTATACTGCTCCTGACTAAAGAGTTACTGCTTTCAGTTGTAGAGCCCAGTAAGTGACTCTAATGTTTCTTTATGTCAGTTAATGTAATCCAGTTGAGCAGATTAGCTTTTACTTAGGAATGCTTTAGAGTCATGATGCTTGTAAATGCCAGTGACTTCCTTTCCTGCTTAAATGAGCAGTGTAACAGAAAGAAAGTTTCCATGTTAACATTCAGTAAAATGGATATTCTTTCAGCATGGGAAACGACAGTGTTTCACTAAGAGCACATCTACAGCTTTTCTTCCTTTCCATGTAGCATTCCTCTTTATTCTTTCATCTCCTTTAATGCTACTTAATATCAAATAAAAGCATTCACTTGTTTGCTTGCAATACATGATCAAAATACTTCAGTACACACAGAACAGGTCAATCAAATATTATTTGAACTCTCCCAAAATTACTTTGTCCTGGAAAACACAGTCCTCCTGCCATATATTTATGCATTAGCAACAGAATCTTTTTAACGCAGCCATTTAGTATTTGCTAGTAAGTAAAGGGCTCATATAAACTTGCTCAAAACCCACAATGCCGGAAGGAAAAATTCTAAAGTCAGCAGCAGTATGAAAATGTACCATTGTCATCAAAGAATCTATGGGAAAAGCAATTAAAATGGTCCAGGTTACTTCTGTGTGGTAACCTAAATTATGAGAAAAACCCTGCTGAATTTTGTCTCACTGATTAAGACAACTCTAGTCTGTGAGCACCTTGACAAAAGCTCATGCTTTTTGGGGGCTTGGCACGTACATAAAACTGAAAAGGGACTTTTGGCACCACAGTGCTGTGTGACTAAATCTCACACAATACATTATCACATAATCATTTCTATAAATTTATCTAGTACCACCTTCCTGATGTTTATACCTGCACCTGTTTCAGAGCTTCAGTTCACCACTGGACAGAGACTTTATACACGAACTGTTTATTTACATGCTCTCTGAACTGAAATTGTTCTTTTCCCTCTCTGAAGTTTTTTCCTCTGACGCATTTTTAGAAAACCACTGTGTCTTCTCTTGGCCTTAACTGGCTAACAAGTCTAGTCCTCTCAGTCCCTCCACGTGTAACACAGGTTGCCAGTTGCCTGATCATTTATGCCGTAACGCTTTGCTGCTGTGGTGCTAGTAAATTAGTATTTCTTGGTAGATCGCAGCTAGGCACAGGAGTTCACGAGATCCTGCCAGTGTCTTGTACAATGGGATTTACAGATTGTCACCTTTGCTGGAAACCCCACCTGCTGTGTACAGTCTATTTGCCTGTTTCACTGTCATGCCATGCTTTGAGGACTCACAGTGATACCACAAGCCATCAATACACATTTTCTTCTCCTCTATTATTTCCAAAAATGCTCCTCTATCTTACAACATTCATCCTTGTTATTAACTCATAAAATGCAAACTTTACATCTCATCCTATTTGTAGGAGGTTAATCCTAAAGGTTATTTAATATTTTCTGTGTAGCATTCCAATCCAAAGCTGCAGGCAGGATCTACTTTTACTCCCAAATGGATCATAACATGTGATTTTGATATTTGATATCTATAAACAAAACATGCAGAATGTTACTGGGTCACCTCTCAGCTGATAATTCAGTACTTCACAACACAGATCAATGAACGTCCTTACATCACAGACACTGGTTTAGTTACATAGTTAATTTAAATACCAAAAAAAAAAAGCAACTGAATCTTCAAGAACCACAAAAAATATAAAGCATATGACAGGGCTAAAGTATAGAAAGATTGATGTGCAATGTTGCCAAGGCTTCAGCACTAACAGGGCCCAAGCAGCTATGCTTCCAAAATGACCTGCAAGACTGACTTGAGTGCTTATTTAGTCAAACAGGTGAACAATCACTAAAAGTGACTCCATACTTTTCACTTGGGACACCTCACTTAGGCATCCAACACTTGAGAGCAAAAATACTGATGAGATTCAAACCTCTATAAAAACAAAAGAACTGCAGTGAGATGATAGGCCACAGTGGAAAACCTAATTTCACACTGACATTAAGGATATGGGAAGGATATGGGAATCAACAGGGAAAGCTCTGAGAGACTGCAGTGGGTTACCCATGCCTGACAATTCCTAACTGTAGTTTTACAGGAATTCAGAATGGGTCACTCAGCAGCGTGGCTACAAACTAACATACAGATACTGTGATACGCGTCATCAGAAAATGACTTTAAAANCTGACCACATACCAGCGCTGCCCACCCTCCCCCCCGTCCCCCACCCTCCTTCAATCCTTCGACCACAGAGTAAAATTAAACCAAAGCCCTGCCATACCTCAATAAATGCTGGGCAACAGTACCACTTTCTTACATTTTCAAGAAGTGCTCAGGTAATTCTGCATTTGAACTCCGGCATGTATATGCTGAGAACACTTTTTAAAATCACACAACACAGCAATTTCCAGCCACATTCATAACTCTTTCATTAAGGTCCCTAAATTAAACACCTCTCTCTCTCTCAAGGCAGATGCACAGAAATACACTTGAGCTCCCTGCACCCTCAGTGGGAGAGAGAAACATAACTCTTTACAACTCCAGACGGCTACTCTTGAGATGAAGGTGGCATTGTACCTCTCATCAACGTGCCCACAATCGAGGAACTACCTAAACTCAGCCAGAAGCAGATGCTTACATTTACAGACCTGAAAGGCACTTTATTTGGGGCTTTACTGCATAGGTCTACAAATGTCTGAGCTGTCTTATGAGAGATGCGACAGTCATACCAGCTTTTTCCACAATATCCTAACAACTTGAGCATGTTCTTAGAAACTGGAGGCCAGGGTTCAACACTGTTTTCAACTGCAGAGGTTTTCATCGTGCTGCTCCCACCCTCCAGCCACCTGAGCAGCACTACTGCTGAGGCTGGCTCAGCATGCAGACAGAAATACAAGAATCGGAGAAGGAGAGCATTCATGAAGGAACTTGTCTAAACACAAAGAGACTCCCCTTACTCCGTGCGTTATTTCTGTTTTTATTCAACAACCATCTAAACCAAAACACATTAAAAGACATATGAGACAAGGACAAAGACTTCAGGTCTCTCGCTTGCCTAGGAAGAGCTTGAGGAACTATGTGCTCGTGGTTAGAGGTTTCTACTGGTTTATTGAGAACATAGTGATACTTTAAAACAGGCTGGTGGCTCAGGCTTGTTCACACTTGGTGGCCTAAAATGCATTTAAGCTGTATGTGTAACAGGAGATTGAACTAAGAAATGCAACATTGTCCTTCCTTGTTAACCGGTCTGAAAGGTCTGCAACGGGGCTTGGCACCAGCCAGCTACCACCCTCCCCAAAATTTCAGGAGGTGAATTAAGAGTCAGTTCCCAACTGTCAGTCTGTAGGTGGTCATTGGGCCTGGGAGCTCAGCAGTATGAACATGCTTTCAGTCAGTTGGCCTCAGTACCAGAGAGCAGTACAGGGCATACAAAATTCACTAGTAACTACACTTGCCTGGAGTCTGAACTCAAGTAGGCTGAGATGAGCACTGAGTAGCTGTTCCTTGGGAAGTGATCATGGAAAAGTAACACTGTTCTGTTCCTTACATGCTCAGAGGCTGAGCTATTCAATTTAGGATGCAGATTTCAGAAAAACATGTTTTATCAATTCTGACTAAAGTTGGTGGTCCAGAGCCAGCAAAACAGGGCATGAGTTCCAGGAGTTTATGATTCACCAGTTGAATAGCTGCTGGACTTCAGCCTTCACCAGGGAGAGCAGAAAAACCCAGTGGTCCAAAGAATGCTAGTAGAGAACAAGCTTAGCTGAACTGGACTACCATGCTTGTCAGAATGAGAGGTAAGCAATGCAGAGAAGACTATCATTAGGAAATATGCAAAGATATGGTCTCCACTGCATCCTACCTAAGGTCAGTATGTAGAAGGAAGGTAAAAAAAAACAAAAAAAGTGGAGCCTCATAACAGTGCAGCAATTTTTTTCAGTTGTTAATTAAAACCAAAACCCCTGAGAAAGTATTGGTGAGTTATGAAACTAAAAAATAATCTCTTCAGAGATATGGAATAATCTATTCTCTCTTTTATTCTGGAATTGCTCTAGCTTGCTTTATTTATCACAGATTAATTTTTATTAATCACATTTCTAAATGAGAGACAGCATTATGTGCTAGGTTCTCAGTGACACAAATTACTATTCAAAGGAATCGAGAATCAATGCTTCCTTTACCCAGGGACTATGTGAGAAGTCACAGTAAAAAGACCATGGAAATTTCAGATATTTCACCCATGTGAAACTGCACCATGCATGCCCAGGCAACATGTACCATAAATTCTAACTCAAGTTGCAGTAAAAATCCAAGGACAGGTTCTACTGCATAACAAAAAAGAATTACAGCATTTTTACAGCATAAGCAATTATTGTACTGTTCCCTCAATGAAACCAAAGTTGACCCTTTGCTGTAAATAATTACGCTTGTTGCTATAAAGAAGTGACAATTATGGGCATTAATAAAATTTCCTTCTGTATCACAGAAATCCTCAAGTTTACTGGCTGCCTTACAGGTAGAAGGAAGGTGATTTGGAAATACAGTTTGCAGGCAAGAGCTGACCCTACAGCACACAATTCAAGTCTTTATGTTTAGAAACCCTTTAACAATAGAAAGGACGGTTGTGGCAAGCAAATTAAAGAAGGGACAGTAAGTTCCCTTGTGCTCTTCAGATCTTGTGGTCTCACAGTATTTCAAAAGGCTGTATTTTGAACATGACATTTCAGAATACTAGTGAGTTAGTAATGCTACTGAACATGTATAGTAACATCATTTCAATATAGCCATTTCTTTATCATAAATACAGAAAATATCTAGACTGTTTTATCAGTGAGCTCTTGAAAGGCCAAAGTTCACTCTTCATTTTATTGGGAAGCTTTCCAAATCTCTGTCGGTTAATGCACAGTTTTGATTTTTCACTCCTCAGCTGTGCCTACATGAGATTTTCTTTTTTTGCATTACTGCATTACCATGTAATGTCACTGGGAATAGAAGGAAATCACAATAACATGCTAGAATTACATAATGTGCTAGGCAGGAATTGTGAGAGGACAGAGCTAAAAATACAGATGGCTTTTATCTGCATGTGTTGTTGCCATGTTTTTGCCCACACTGAACGCTAACACGTCTCTTATTGTGCAAATCAGCATTCTCCCATTTCAAAACTCATTTGTTCACTTATCCTGAATTTATAATTATACTTACAATGTCTGACTCCATAATCCATGCATGGGAATTAATGCTGCACTCTTACCATGCAACACAGAAAATCAGACTGAGATATCAGTACCACTTTCTTCTCTGAGAAGTGGATTTTAACTTTGAGGCACAGCCCTGTGGCTGCCATGTAGTCACAACAGCAATGTGAATGCCCTGTGGTTTCTCCTTCTCTGGAGACATTCAAAGCCTGTCTGGATGCATTCCTGTGTGATCTGATCTGGGTGTTCCTGCTCCGGCAGGGGGATTGGACTAGATGATCTTTTGAGGTCCCTTCCAATCCCTAACATTCTGTGATTCTGTGTGATTCTGTGATTCTCCAAGGTTATGGAAAATATCCTCAAACTTTTGTATTCAGAGTGCTTGAAGCCCTGCTGCTTTTCGAGTTCCAATGATCTCTGCCCTGGGTTTCCAAAGAGCCTGGCTAGCTTGCTAGCTTTTATTTACATTTCTTGATTGCCAGTGAAACAATTTAATCTGCTGATCTCTTGATAAGGTGAGTGTTTTTGTGAAGATGGTAAATTTTAAGAACACAGGTAGGTAGTGGCTTCTCTGGAAGGCTGTCTGTCAGATTGGAAGGTCCTGCAAAAGGTCTCTCAGGCTTCAGAAGATCCAATTTCTTCATATGGAAGTGCCTGAACAGCATTGCATGCCCTAGCTGACATGGCACAAGGAATGCAAACTTCTGCTGCCAGGCTATGAGAAAGTGACTAGACACAGTGACAAAGCAGAAGAGATGGCCAGACATGTAGAAGGCTGATCCTCAGCCATGCTGACGCAAAGGGATGGGGCCCTAAGACACATCCTCCTACCTTGTGTGGCAGGGATGGAAAGGGAACTGTGACTTCTGCTTCGTGTGCAGTGCACAGTGGTTCCAGTGGGGAGCTGCTGCATTACATACAAGTCTTTGTCTTTCAAAGGTGACAACCTCAGTTTAATTTACTTCTTCCTGCTGCTAGTCAGTGGGTAGGAATTAGGTGTCCTCTGTCATTCATTTAAGAATCATTATAGTATGAGTGTTGCTGAAATGGGTGAGTCACATACAGAATAATCATAGAATCATAGAATCATTATGGTTGGAAAAGACCTCAAGGATCATCAAGTCCAACTGTCAACCCAACACCACCTAACCCACTAAACCATGTCCCTACGCACCACATCTGAAGTACTCCCTGCACTTAGGCTGGCAAAGGTTACACCAAGCATCTTCCTTTCAATCATGCTGTTCCTATCCCAGGGACTCTGTGCCTTAATTCCACCTGTGACAATGAGCTTTGTATCTACAGGGTACCTTTGAAGGTTTGGATCAGGCCAATAAGAAATGCAAACCTCTGTGGAATTTAGACAATCTGAAAACATTATGAAGTGTTTACCTGATGAAGTAGTAGAAAGGAGTGCTTATCGCTTTAGACAACACGTAGTTTGAAATTTCTATGGTAGTTTTCAGCTGCACTTCAAAATACTTAATATAGCCTTTTGGGCTGAAATACAATATACAATACCTATCCAGGGAAGGGAGATTAAAAACATGTTTCAAAGTTAAGCACTTCAAGTAAAGAGATACTTGCTTTATTTTCCCAGTAGAGTTCTCATTTAGGGCACCCACCCTGCATGGAGAAGCTTGGCACACTGATGATAAAGGGGATGAACTGAGAGTACACAGACTGCCTTCACTCTAGCACTCTTTCAGCTCTCAAACCACATAATTGAAAGTTTATTTGTGTGGGGTTTCCTTCTGCATGTTTTATTCAAGGTACTTTTAAATTCTACTACTTGACAATTGCTGCAATCCTCTCTCTCATCCTGTCTGGGCTCTCCCCAGGTGCTGCAGGGCTGACCCTACACAGTGCAGAAATACTCTGGCATCCTAAATGTCAAGAATTGGGTTCACAGGGTGGTGCCAGCCAACAGGCTTGGCCCTCCTGTTCTCTCACTTCAGGCTGGAGGAGGAAAGTACCAACTGTGTGGTGTCTGTAAGAGCAGAAAGGGTGCCTGAATGGGCCATTAACTGATTAGAAGGATTTAATTTAATCCAGCTGACCCGAGCTCTGTAATGTAATACCAGAAAGAGACAGAGGCAGAGTAGCCTGGGTGGTCTTGCCTTCTTTCTTATTTTTCTTGCTTCTTTCCCCACTTGGCTGCTCCCAGAGTGCTTACTACCACCAGGTGGTTCCGGTGTTATCTGGGCTAAAACCTTTGTGATGTTTACTCTTCAGGCTGTTTGTGGATGTGGCACAGAACAGCGGGAGGAGGGTGCTATGGTGACAGCATTTTGCTGATTACGTAAATGAGATAAAAGACGTGGAAACACTCAACCTTTATCATGGTAAGACTGAATGGAAATCTACGCCACAAAGAATACTTGCTTCTCCCTGCTGAAGCTAAAAGCTTGCAGGAAAACTTTTCCAGAGGAGGCGACAAGAAGCTTTTATAATGGAATGCAGCAAACTATCTAAAGCTCTTTCTAACATAGATGAATATATAAATAACACTAAATACATGCAGTCACCAAGCAGTACATTTTTCATTCCTGTGTATGAGCCAGACCTTTGCAATAAATTAGCATTCCTTAGTTGAAGTAAATGGAACTGACCAATTTATGTCCCTGCCAACTATCTGGCCCCAGGGTCTTTTAAACTTTAGGGTAACTTGCCCTGAAGAAGCAAAAGGTACAAACGATACTGCCTTGGAAGAGTGACTCCCTCAACAGATGCTGAAGAGCCCTCACAGAAAAAATATTTGTATTTTTATGCTTTTCATGCAAATTCTTTAAAACTGTATTCCTACCTGACACATCTTTGAAAAAAAGAATATCCACAATAAGGCATATATTATACAATTTCCACAGAGCCATCATCTTAATTTTAAAAAAAGCTTTGAAAATTACAATCTTTCTAAAAATCAAAATAGCTTAGCCAGCTCTTAAAGAAGTGCATACATTTGTCATTAATGAATGCATTACTGCTTTAAACATATATAATTCCAAAATAATCTCCTTGAAATAAACACAAAACCAGCCATAAACCATGCTGGACTGAAATTGAAGACAAAGAAAGCAGTATTTGTTGTATTAAAACTCTGTCAAAACACATTTTAATCTTGTCCAGTCTTAGGAATTCTAAAACAACCTGGAATGCCATTTGGCTTTCATGATTAATGTGTACTTTATCATTGTAAACAGAGCTTCCTGAACATTTCTATCAAGTCTGCTTTTTAAATCAACATTTAAACAATCAGCATGGCCCTTTCTCTCCTTTTATGTTGTCATGGTTGTGTGCAGATTCTAAATAAGGCATAAAATACCTGGATTTTTCAAATTTAAGGAGAGAAAGAGAATTTAATCACAGAAAAAAGCTGGAATTCTGAATGACCTCAGGTATTAGCTTTGTTGACTTGAATGGCAGAATTTGTGTTCTCCTTATCCATTTCAGGAATTAAAGAATTTTAGGTGACATGGCTGATGTGTTGATCAATAAAACAACAACAATCATTTACACTGCAAGTTTAGTGCCGTTTCAAAAATCTGCATTAACCAGGCTGGTAGCTGTAGCAGAATCAATAGACAAGGCATCTTGCTTAGTGGTGTGCATAAATGAAGCAAGACTAAACTTTTAACTCCCAATGAATACAGATTTAGATGATAAAATCCATATGAAGAATGTGTTCTGCAAATTATGCAACGGCAGTGTGCTTGACAGCGTAATGCACAATGAAATTGTAAAAATATTAAGAAATTCTTAATTGAATTTTGATTCTGCTTCACTCAGTATTTACACTGTGTGTTTGCAGTCAGCACTCATCTTACTTTAAGACTTGTTGCAAAGGACCTCGGTAAATTTGCTGCTGTGTGTTCATCTGTCAGTTGGCTATACCTTCACGCTACTTTAAGTCTCTCCTCCTATTTTCCTAACCACTCATCCCCTTATTTGGCACACTTTAATCTCCTAACTAGCTCCTTTCTGTTGTCAGTGAAGTTTCTGATGTGTCACTACCGCTACAGAGTCAGTCATCTTTAGTTCATGATGCAGATAAAAGGAATTAAACTATTTTTTATTAATGGTCTAATATGTTTGCGTTTAAACAACTACTCCAACTGGTATTCTTTTTATCCAGATGCTTGAATTCAGAAGGACTAAACCATAGCTTTGTGAGATAAAGTAAGACAAACATCAAATCATTCTGTTTCTAATCTAAGCTGCTAAATCAAACAGTTTCATTAAATCTGCTTTAATTGCTTTCTGTTTTTTTTTTAGTTGTTTCAGACTTCCCAAAAGTGTTACATT
>VZTO01026333.1:17574-56278 GCA_013400615.1 Syrrhaptes paradoxus | reverse complement strand
CAGCCATAAACCATGCTGGACTGAAATTGAAGACAAAGAAAGCAGTATTTGTTGTATTAAAACTCTGTCAAAACACATTTTAATCTTGTCCAGTCTTAGGAATTCTAAAACAACCTGGAATGCCATTTGGCTTTCATGATTAATGTGTACTTTATCATTGTAAACAGAGCTTCCTGAACATTTCTATCAAGTCTGCTTTTTAAATCAACATTTAAACAATCAGCATGGCCCTTTCTCTCCTTTTATGTTGTCATGGTTGTGTGCAGATTCTAAATAAGGCATAAAATACCTGGATTTTTCAAATTTAAGGAGAGAAAGAGAATTTAATCACAGAAAAAAGCTGGAATTCTGAATGACCTCAGGTATTAGCTTTGTTGACTTGAATGGCAGAATTTGTGTTCTCCTTATCCATTTCAGGAATTAAAGAATTTTAGGTGACATGGCTGATGTGTTGATCAATAAAACAACAACAATCATTTACACTGCAAGTTTAGTGCCGTTTCAAAAATCTGCATTAACCAGGCTGGTAGCTGTAGCAGAATCAATAGACAAGGCATCTTGCTTAGTGGTGTGCATAAATGAAGCAAGACTAAACTTTTAACTCCCAATGAATACAGATTTAGATGATAAAATCCATATGAAGAATGTGTTCTGCAAATTATGCAACGGCAGTGTGCTTGACAGCGTAATGCACAATGAAATTGTAAAAATATTAAGAAATTCTTAATTGAATTTTGATTCTGCTTCACTCAGTATTTACACTGTGTGTTTGCAGTCAGCACTCATCTTACTTTAAGACTTGTTGCAAAGGACCTCGGTAAATTTGCTGCTGTGTGTTCATCTGTCAGTTGGCTATACCTTCACGCTACTTTAAGTCTCTCCTCCTATTTTCCTAATCACTCATCCCCTTATTTGGCACACTTTAATCTCCTAACTAGCTCCTTTCTGTTGTCAGTGAAGTTTCTGATGTCTCACTACCGCTACAGAGTCAGTCATCTTTAGTTCATGATGCAGATAAAAGGAATTAAACTATTTTTTATTAATGGTCTAATATGTTTGCGTTTAAACAACTACTCCAACTGGTATTCTTTTTATCCAGACGCTTGAATTCAGAAGGACTAAACCATAGCTTTGTGAGATAAAGTAAGACAAACATCAAATCATTCTGTTTCTAATCTAAGCTGCTAAATCAGTTTCATTAAATCTGCTTTAATTGCTTTCTGTTTTTTGGTCAGCTGGTTCAGACTTCCCAAAAGTGTTCCATTTTCTTTTTAAAAAGTTGTCTGAATGACCCACAGGATGGCATCTCTTAAATGCACACCTACATACATATAATATATAATACAACAATTAGTATCTTGCACAGTAAAAAAACCTAATTATACGAAACACTGAATATTCTGAAGAAACCCAAAGAATATTTATCTTCATTTATGCATATACAAGTATACCAGATCTGTATTTCCCAGACAAACAGAAATTACCAAAAACCTTAACATCACAATGAAAACAACTGACAGTCGTTTACTATAGGTGGAAACTCTTCCTACAGTAAGAAAAGAACTAACCATTTTTGATTATACGATTAGGTAAAAGGAAAAACATCCTAAATATCTGAAAATTCTGCATTTCCAGCATCTGTATTTTCTTTTATTCAGAGTATTGAGCTCATTACTGGTTCTCATGCAAAATAATCCAACCACTGCTCTGTTTTCTGACACCTTTTATTCTAATCAATGAAGGACTCACACAGTACCATGTATCTGGCGATGAAATAAACCTCTGCAAACTGCACATTCATTATTGGGTACTATATAGATAACGCAAAAGAATATGAGCTACTGGTTTAACAGGTTGATTTTTTTCCTGTTTCTGCTGTCATGGTCAATTAAATGTAAATACTTTATGACAGTTACAGTACGTATTGTTTAAACTGGCTAACTTACTAAGAGTTGATTATCTTAAATCTGTGAAGTAAACAAGAAGAGTGAATATTAAAGACAGTAGCTCAGCATAAAAAATGTGATATGCCCTTGAACTTATAACACTGCAGTAAGCAATTACCTTAAAGAAGCCACCCACACAACAGAACTATGGCTTTGTTCCTTATCTTCAAAGAACAAGCCACTTGCATCTGGATCAAATCCTTTAAACAATACACGAACACTCAACATCAAAGCACTTTCATTTTCTTCAGTTATTTAATTTAATTAGAGCTAATACAGACATGAATTTAGACACTGATTACTGTGTAGAAAATCCCCAGAAAACATGTTCAAGAAATTAATCAATTTGGTTTTAATTTTATAAAGATTTTTCCCCCCAGTACCTGACAGGAGCGCCTCTGCTCTGTGCAGGTTTCAGCAAGACTGTCACAGTACTGTCAGTTTGATTCAAAGGTGTTTCAAGTTCATATGGCGGCATAGAGGGTGCTAGAGTAAGAAAAGAAAAGAGGCAAAAATAATCATTATTCCTGTATTTCTTCTTTCAGGCAGCAGTATCTTTATTTGAAAAGGTAATTTTAAAGACTTCTTTAAATATAAAGACAATATTGTAGGTCTAAGATGCTTTCTGTTACAACTGTGAGACAATGGTTAAATAACTCCATGAAAAAAAGCCAACAACAAAAAAACACCAAAAAAAACCAAACAAAGAAATCTGAGCTCACTGCCAATTTCAGGACAGAAAACAGATACTAGTAGGAGTAAGTTTGCAGAAAGTATTGAGAATCCATGACTGGGAAATTAGAAGTTATCTCAAGAAAAGCATCTGTAAACGTGCATGCTGAAGTGACTACAGTTTTTGAAACTGAGACCAGATTTCTCAGTAGGTCAGTGGTATTAGGATACACTCTCAGAATTTGTCATTCCTGGGATTTAAACTAGTGCTGTAACTGTCCCGGGTCTATTGTCCAGCACAGACATAATTTACAATAATGAAGCAGGATTATCAGCATGACAGCTTATTTTAGTTTGAAGCCACACTCAACAGCGCTTTTGCAAACCGTGTCTTCATTAAGGACTTACAGTTGTAATTAAAACAAACAATGCCTCAGTTGTTGTCTTTTACTGTTGCTACTTTTTTCAGTACTATCATGTAGTCGTATTTTTATCATTATATTGGATGGAAGGCTGCTCAGCTAATTGGTTGTTCAGTAGTCTGTTGCATCCTTATTTTCCAGTTGTTAATGATGATACACAATTAAGAGATTTAAAAGCTATAGAAGCAAAAAGTGGTCACTGCAATGATTTTTTTCTGACCACAGGACAAATGCAGGGCAGTGAACTTCCCTAAACTAATTCCTGCTTGAAAAAGGAAATGCATTTGATTGGGGAGAAGATATTTTCTTTAGCAGGTTTTTCCAATGGCTAATTATACTTAATGTTGAACACAGAGACCTATTTGGCATTTCAACTTATTTAGCTTCACCCTCCAGCTACTGGTTACCTTGTGTACTATACTGATGAAGTTACTCAGAAAATATCATGCTTGATGTAACAGCGATATCAACCTCTAGGCTCCTCTAGCAAATTAAATAGCTCCAACAAGGTGAGTCTTTCTTTCCAGTGTTATTTTCCAGTCCTTTTCACCTTCCCAGGAGTAGCTGCATCTACTTGAAAGGTGTATGAACTTCTCTCTCCTTTATCGATATTGCCCTACATACCCAAGTAAGGATTGCATTAATACTTTTGTCCACAACTCTTCAGTCTGCTGTGAAAACATTAACATCTTTATTGTTTTTCATTGACATTCATCAGTTCTGAAATGCTTCACAAATAAAAAAAATTAATGTTCAAAAACCTCCTTGTAAGTGGAGATGGTTTTATTCTGTTTAAAATCATGGGTACAAGGCACAAACATTTAGACTAACCATTTTAAGTAATTTGGGTACCCACTTTGAGAAGTCTACAGGCATACTTTAACGATTCAGACAAAATTTTCACATATTTCAGTTTTGCAGTTCTGAATATCTAGAACTTGTTCACATGACATCCCATTCTCAGGTTGACCATTCTGAAAATAAGGGAAACACAGAGTAACTGCACCTCCAAAAAGCTGTATGAGCTCTGTATGTTTCTGGAACACTGTGCCATTTCTTGCCCTTGGTCTCCTGCCCATATTTAACAAGTCTTGCAATCTTCCTGCTTTATGACTCCTAGGTCATTGCACTCTGCTAATCTTAATCTCCCTCCACCAGAACTCTCTCCCTGTCCAGGGTATGAGTTGTGGTTCTCCCAGTCCCATCTTTTAGTTCTCTACAAATACCTGGACATATCTATTCCTATACATTTCTCCTGCCTAGGTTAGGACTCTTCCTTCTCCACATGGCTCACATGTAAAGCAGAAGCTCATTAAGAAACAGAGAAAACAGGAGATATTCTTCTTGTTCACGGTTTTTGCAACNATTCTTAGTACGAAAGGCAGCATACAAAATTTCAGCCTGCCAGCTGACTTGCAATAAAGTTATAACCAACAGAAAACAAGTCTTCTAATAGAGTGCCCATCAATTTTGATAGCAGGCACTGCTACAACCTCTGCTTTTGGTGGTACATTTTTCCATACAGATCACTTCATCCATCAGTGCCAATCACACAAATGTAGAACAAAACATGGCAGCTATTTACAGTACCAAATAGTACTACTCAAACACTTAAGACAGGAAATAAAGAGTATTTTACTCAAATGAAAATGTAGTCTAGAGTCAGACAAATTAAAACGCAATGACTCAATTCAGAAACTGGTCAGAATGAACTGTTGTCACCTCATCTGTTCCAAAAAATAGTGTAGCCTTTCATCCACGAATGTTCAGCATTTTTGATTCACATCTCTCCAAAATGGAGAGCCCTGGCCACACCAAGAGCCTCAAAGCCTTACAGCGAGACAATGAGATCACAGGCCAATAGCACTGCAAAGCGGGCATCATATTCAACAGCTAAAATTTCAGTTGTGATTTTTCAGTGATACTAAGAAATGTATGCATTCTTCTTCTATTTTAAATTCATCAAGAGACTGGCTTTAACTGCCCAAAGACAAGTCACAAACATTCCCTGTTAGTACAGTAACTAACATGAAGTAATGAGAGAGCGGGGTGCAGACAAGACAGCTTGTAGAACCTCACCACACGGTAGCTTGGAGGTTACTCTCATTCACAAGCATGCTTGTATTGTCTGTTTACACTAATGAGTTTTAGTGGGTGACTTATCAAATTTAGAAAAGAACAACAATTTAAGATCCAGCACTATTTCCAAATGCCCAGATTCTCTTCCACTCTTCCTAGTCTCCTCCTTTATTCTAATAAGGGCTGATTCTGCCATCCTAACTCAAATCAAGTCTTGCTAGAAGTTGATTTCTGACAGAGAAAGCTGTTGCTCGGTATAGGAAAGGGGATGGGAAATTAACCCCATTGTTACTGATAAATGGTAATTATGTTTAGACTTTCTATAAAGAATATTCTATAAAGAATAATTTTCTAACTTAGAAAATTAACAACTCTTTTTTTTCTCTACAGATACCTGCATTGCAATAATTTCTACCTTCCCCTAATTAGAAGAAAGAAATTGTTCTATTTCTGATTAACACTTGTTACTTTTTTCCATTCCAGTGAGGACAGAAAATGAGTGATGGGGAAAAATACATAGAATGAGAATAAAAGAGAAAGAATATTTTGTACCCAAATGGCTTCCTTTATCCTTTCTGAAAAGCAAAGTTAAACACAAATAGATGAGGTTATTTTCTGTAAATATTATCAAGGAGCCATAGTTCAACGGTCAGTTTAATTCCTGAGAAGACTGTAGAGAAGTAAAGAGTAAAGGGATTTCAACTGTAACTTTGCCAAGTATTTTGTCACCAATTACATAAGCATTTTAGAGTACGTAATAGTATGGCAACCTATCAGCTAGACAAATGAAGTGTTCCTCTGCTTCTGGGAGGGCTTTAAAATATTGTTCATGGATCTGTGGAAGTGACAGAGTCATGCTGCTGTTATCTGAAAACCACTAGTCCTGATGCTCTTGTCTAATATAGTTTCATATCCACTCCAGTCCACACGCCTGCTAGGAACATACGCAGGCTGGCAGTTAGCTACACTTCCTAAGCGAGCACCAGGCATATGGCATTTCTGCTCTACTCTCAATTGTTCACGGCTCATTAAAGAGATTTTCCAGCACCGTTACTGTACTAATTTAGAATCATGTCAAGGCTGACTAAGCTCTGAATGGAACTCTCATCCTCATGTCCAAAAACCCTATGTAAATGTTGCAACAGCATCTGGCACTGACTGCAGGCACATAATTCATAGGGTTTCTTGGGTGATGAGTTACAGTTGTGCACAGGAATTTCAAAGTATGAACCAACATTTAAGCACTTGGAAGTTTTTCAGATATGTTAATGTATGTCACTTTGACATCTTCAGGGATGAACATGCATTTTACTTTTTCCATTTGCTGCTTGTTAAATCCTTAAGAAGAAATAAACAACAAAAAAATTACCCATGTCATTATCATAAGCAAACAATAATATTCTTTAATCAAGTACCTGATATTTTAGTGGTGAACTGATTTGTGATTGGAGGTCCAAAGCCTTTAGCTGTACTGGCTCTGATGGTGAAAGAGTAGGTAGTGCCAGGATACAATCCAAAAAAGAGATAGTGTGTTTCATTTCCCAGCTTTGAGACTCGTCCACTTTGATTGGATAAATCTATTTCTGGGTCAAAGGAACTGACTGCTTTGTAGGTGATCTGCAAAAGAATGAGAAAGTTACAAACTGCCTTGAGCAGATGGACAGAGATTGCATCTTTATCCAGTAAACCCTTCTGATGTATGCGCTGTCAGACATTTTATGATAAGCTATCTTACTCTCTTATACTCCTCAAATCCCAAATCTCATGAAGGGACACAGAAACTCAGCCATAACTGGTATGAGTTATTACTTTTATAGATACAGAGACTTAGAGGTGGCTAGATTACAACTCTGAAGGATGGGTTCAGGCTTACATTAATTCCTTCAAGATGCTGGCTTTAACAGTGTCATTTTTTGAATTCATCTTACTGTTGGTTTAGATCAGCAACAATAACAAAGCCAAAACAACCAGGTGAAAACAGATAAGCAAATAATAGAAGGTGCAGCCCCTAGTTCTATCTGACTTCATTATAATTACACTTTGCTCTGAATAAGATTATCTGTAAAAGATTATAAGGACAGCTTGAAACAGATTTTTCAGAAAGGGAGTAAAGCTTGTATTTTAGTCTGAAGCTTAGCTGTAGTAATTTCTAATTTGGAATTTTTTAGGTTATTTTATTGTACCTAGGTCAGATTCTCATTTGGAGGAAAGGAGAGATAAAACGTTAAGTAACATATGTAGAGTGTATATTGTATCCCCAGTTCTTTCTTTGATTCAAATGGTATTTTTAGTTTTCATTAGAAATGTTAATATAAGTTCACAGTAAAACTTGATCCAGATTTCTTCTATTAATTACTAATTTCCATGCACTGTAATGAGAATTTTAAAATAAGAAATCCATTAAAAAATTAAAAAGTAAAAATGATTCATCCCTCCTTTTTAAAGTTTCATTTGTATGTGAATAATTCCAACACTCTTATTACATAAACTGATAATTGACATTTTTTTTGCTATATTTATTCCATATTGTTATAATTAAGAAGATACTTGCTACACAGAAACTGTTAAGTGTCTGCATACACACCTTAAACACTTGCAATTTCCTAAAACCTCTGATTTAGTGAAAATTGATTTTTATATGACCCATCTAATATAACATCAATAAAGTGCTGAAAATTAGTAATAAGTTTTTTGGTACCACCAAGATAAGCCCTGACATTATTTCAGTAGATATAGGCAGATCCTTTACAACTCCTCATCCATAATCTAAACTGAAAGTGCCTTAAAAGCTGCTCAACCAACCAAATATTTGAACTTTTACCAGTAAAGAAATTAAGGTTACATATTGCCCCAAAGAATCTCCCTTTCTGACGATGTGTTGTCATGTCTGCTTGTGGGAGAGTGGGTCATAACTTTTTTTGGAGATTTTAAAAGCCAGGTTAGACAACTAGATCGCAACTGTGTTTTATATAAATCAGATCCTGTTTTACTGCAGATATGTGAACTAAATTACCTCTTCCAGCTCCCTTTAACTCTGTTTTCTGTATTTCTACGATTCTTAACTGGATTTTCCAAAATATCACTTAAGTTTTATTCAAAATAACACCAGGCTACTGGAGACTCTGCATTCTATGTTAGATGCTTATAAATTTTTTGCAGTGTTTGGTTATTAGACAGCTAAGTGGCTGATGTTCTGTAATTAAATAAGTTCTTCCATGGATCACACAGAATACATGAAAAAAAGGATGTATTTTGCCTGGTTAAAATGAACTTGCACTGTATCTCTATTTTACGCCTACTTGTAAGACTGTTCCTACTTTTTTTTAAACAAAAACTAATTTCTTACATCCACCATTGTTAACATCAGTTACAAAAGGAGCATGAGGGTCATTTTTATCAAATTTAGATGAAACCTTGCCCAAAGGAGTAATCCTTTTATTCCTACCACTGTGGACCTGTAGTGGTGATAGACGAGCAAAATAATATAATTTGTCATTACGTCATTTCTTCATCTAAAGGCTTTTTTAATTTAAATGTTGGTAAAAGAATTGCATTTGCACTTTATTTCACAACAGCAAAGAACACTTCAATACTTGATACTTCAACGGACAGTTTTTCCCACCGCATATATTAAAAGACTATCTCCTTCAGGCACTTAAAACGAATGCCTGGCCTCAGAAAACAGACTAAGTTATGAGATTTTTAATAACATAGAAAGTTAGGCACTTGGAGTAAAAAATACCAGACACAGAGGTGAAATTGAGCTTTCTCTCTGGGAGCAGCGATGCAGACTCAGGACTGCACATTCAGTTCACCTGCCTGCTGAGATTCACCCTTTGCTGTGGCTCTGCGCCTGAGTCACTCCCCCGCAGGGAGATTATCATGAATTGGGGAATCCCGCAGGCTGAAACGTCCCCTACTCAGGCCCCCCCGTTACTAAGTTAGTGCTCATCTGTTAGGCTGTTCTCTGAAAGGTGAATGCCGTGACCACCACAGTTTTCACAGACATACCAAATATGCCACATGTTTGTATAAGAGCAGCTTTAGTAGCTATACTTTTCAGATCAGAATTGTTGATGTACACAAAGACAAGGCATAGATGCCTGTTTGTTTATGCTCTGGCTTTCAACAAGGCATAGACAGGAGCTAGACACCTCACTTCTCAAGCCTGGGTGGCTTGGAGCTGTGCTGAATGCATTACCTTGACAGCACAATGATCAGCCAGAAAGGTGCCTACTGAGACATCATGAGTCTACATCCACTATAAAACACAGCTGCCTAAACTTCATCTAACTTGTTTGGCTCTTATCCTGCGAGCTACTTCAGTTAGCTATCTGAAGTGTACTTTTATATTTCAGCTGATGTATACATTTAAAATAGGTAAAATGTCCCTGTGATTCACTGTGTATATTTGTTGGCCTCCAGGAAGTTTGCCAGTCATATTTATAAAACCTTTGTGATACATTTCAGGCTTATAATAAAACAGCAGTGGAGAAAAAGTATTAACAAGCAGGTCTTCAGCAACTAGGTGTCTGTTCATACCCAGCCACCTCACTGGATTGAGTTGGTGTCTTTAGAACTAGGGCCAGTTTGGTTGCATCAGTCTGTTGGTATCTTTTACTTAAAAATTCATTAAATCAAGTTTCTGATTTAACTGATTGCTTTGCTCCCCCTGTTTCTGCTTTGAGGCATATTAGATAAACATACAAGGAGATACCACTATTTTCTTTTCAACATTCTCTTCACTGTTGAAATGCTGGGTTCTTTTGATGTTCAGTGCACAGTCCTGACTACCTTGGGAAGTCTGGCCAAGCGATTCTTTTCCACCTCCAAATACACCTGCACAACTCCCATGATGAAGTTATGTATGTATATATATTTAAGAATGAACTGCATATATACAGCACAATATACTCAGCAATGTAACTAGACATGCATGCAGAAAGATGATTCACCACTGTGTGTTTCTATACACATAAAGCCTAACATCAATAAAAACATTATCATATTAACTAAAACATTCTGATCCCTGATGACAGGCAGCTACTGAACAAGCTGGAAAGCAGTTACCTTTATAAAAAAATCAATCCATGCTTTTTCATAACATTTTACCCTCTTACAGTAAAATAGTTTTCTAAACAGTATCAATAGGTCACCATTCAATTTAACTTTTCTTTTACACCGTATCTCATTTAGGTTGTTTTTTTTTAAAACAAAGCATTTCAATACAAATTTTGTAGTAAGGTCAGGTAAGAAGCTTAACAGTGATTACTGTCTGACAGCTTAATCTGTGCAGTCTTTTGTCAATTTTTCTAAAAGGTATTCAGGCAGAGGTTCCACATGAGGAAAAGCAGCGATTTTTAGACATCTAACAACATATAATTTTGTTGAATTTGCATTTTAAAAAATCCTGGATTTTTTTTTAATTATGCCTGCTTGTTTCTACTACAATAGGCTTCCTGTAATGAGTCTTATCTAAATGTCTCCTATTTTTTTAACAAGTCATAAGAATCTGTCTTTCAATCTTTTAAATATTTGATCCACATTACTAGACAGAATGCTCTATCACATGGTTCTAAACATAGCAGTTTTCTTAAAGCTCATGACCCAAGGCACTGGTCCTGCAGTAATTCACTCTAACATTATATATTCGATTTTATTACTTTGTAAGTGCTACTAACATGAAAAAGATTATTAATTTTAGAGAAACTGGAAAAAAGACAATTTTCTTACTAATTATGCACTTCTGAAAATCAAAACTATATATAAAAATGAAAACATGTCAAAACGCAAGATACCTCATACAAAGTAATCACACCATATGTTTGCACTGGCTCTCCCCACTGGAGAAAAATCTTCTCTTCAAACGTACTTCCTTGGATGGATTCAAGTGGCACAGCACTTGGGACTAACGGATAAAAAAAAGGAAAAAAATGTGATTTTGAAAAAAGGTTCAGGAGACACTCTGCTTAATATCTGCACTGTTCAGGCATAAAACCCATCCATCCATCATATCTCAATCCCTTGTTGCGAGACTGCATATATATTCTGCAGCATTTGGTGAATTGTTAAACAGATCATATATAACTGTATATAACTTCCTCTTCTCAACGAGTAAACCATCTCAATTGCATACAAACTCCTAGCTCTCAGTGTAAGAAGGAACTAGTGAGCATCGTACTTTTCCAGTAAAACACTACTGGTGAATGAAAAGAACAATTCAGCTTTTTATAAGGAATTAAGCAATATCTCAAATATAAGTCCTTGCAAATAAAATCTACTTGTGATACTCACTGACCAATAGTGTTACTGTCCCATAATGTAAAACATATTAAACATTCATATAGAAAATGGACAAGCATTGACATAACAAGGTATAGTTTCAACAGAATGAAGTAGTTAGCTTGGAAAGACGAGCCACGATGCACAGAACAGTGATGCTCACTGACTTTAGCCTGACATTTGAACATCAGGTTTAAATGAGCAAAACACTGTGGTAACCCTCTAAAATTATCTTAAGGCCATAAACTCTGAGCAGTTATGCCATGAGGGAGGTCAAACACTAGCAAAGAGGTTGTAGCATATCCCTCTTTTGAGATACTCAAAACTCAGCTGTGCAAGACCTTGAGGCTCACTTGATCTGCTCTGAACAAAAGGTTGGACTAAATGAGCTCTAAAGGTCCTCTGCAACCTACATGATAGCGTTATTCGAAAAATTATGATGATTATTTGAGTCAGTATACTCTGTTGCATTACATACAGATTTATGTACCTTAGTGGGTAGAGGATAGATTATAAGCTGAAAGAGTGTAGATTTAGACTAGATAGTAGGAAGAAATTTTTCACAGTGAGGGTGGTGAGGCACTGGAACAGGTTGCCCAGAGAAGCTGTGGATGCCCCATCCCTGGAGGGGTTCAAGGCCAGGCTGGATGAGGCTTTGAGCAACCTGGGCTAGTGGAGGGTGTCCCTGCCCATGGCAGGGGGGTTGGAACTTGATGATCTTTAAGGTCCTTTCCAACCCAAACTATTCTATGACTCTATGATTCTATAAGAACAAGTTATGAGTTTAACAAAGAAACTATTAAATGACGTGTGATGTTATAGGTTATGTAAGAGAACATTATAACACTTTTAATGAACCCTTTACTGCCTTAAAAATGGTGAAATTGGTAGAAAATCTGTTACAGATTTTAGTGAAAGTGTAACATGCACTTATACAGAAAAATATACTATCAGGTAGTAGGCATGTACAATGTGTACCTACATGCAAATACAAAAACTCACCATCTTCATCAGTTTGTACTACAAGTTCTTGGCTTTCTTTTCGTCCTTCGGGATTCATTAGTACTAATTTGATGCTGACATTTGTGTATGGTGATAGATTAGTAATTGTGTGCTGGGGATGCGAACTTTCTGTATCCCAGCTTACTTCTTCTCTCACTTGCTCTTGTCCTCCAGCCTGGTAACGGTAATGCACGGTGAGATTGTATCGATGGCAACGCGTGACATTATATCCAAATGGTTCCCAGCAAACAGTGATTTGTCTAGATTTGATCTCCACAACCTCTAGTTTTCGTGGCCCACGCATTGGATCTGCAAAATTACCAACATAATTCTGGTATGATTATTTCTGGTATTCAGAATTCTTGTATGATTATTCAGTCATATTATAATAGTAAGTAACACGAGTAATAAGTTATACAGTTCTATGAACATGACATATAAGCAGAAAGATAAATTAATTGCTTTATCTCTCATAGTCCAAATGACAATAAATGCACAGGTCTCTGAAAAATCAGGAAAAAAAAATTTAGAAAAGGAGAGAGAAGTGTCTTTGATGAAAAACTAAGAGCAAACGTAATACCAGAAAATGTTCATGATTAAACTCAAAGTGAATGATACAGTTCAAATGATGCTTACTTTCTTACTTATCTGTTGCTTAAAAAAATATGCCCAAATTTTTTTACAAATTAAGTTGTGTTAACACTTTTAGAGCTAAAACCTTCACAAAACAAATATCTAAAAAGAAAAGGTAATTTTAGGGAAAACTTGGAAATACATGGAGATTTTCTCCCAGGGCTGTTTATACAAAGAAAAATAATTTCTTATTCATCTGATTTTAAGTTAGACTGAACGCAACTGCTCAAACTCTATTTGGCCAGGACATTAAGTTAATATCCCAACTCCTTTAAAATAGTCCATAGGGCTCTTTTCCCATAAACATTATTTGTTAAGAGATTCTCTCTTTTTTTTTATCACCACATCTAAAATAAACAGTGCAAATACTTCTGTTTGTAGTAGTGGTTTAGCAAAGAATTAAAAGAAACAGACAGGAGGCACACCAGCCAATATCCTATTGTATCTGTGCTTTCCTGGAGACCTTCCAGTTGACAACCAGACATAAATGACGTTTAACAAAATCATACTCAAGAACTTATGGCTATCTATATCCAAGAACCAAAAACTGTGGTTGACAAAGTTACGTTTTTTTCAGTGCTACTGGTCCCAGCTATTGAGATAGAAAAGTGAACTCACATTTCCACCATATTACAGCAAAACCACTGAGTTGACACACATCCCACACTTTCACAATACTGTCATTAATAGAGCTATTATACATATTTAGAAAAAATACAATTTTTTTTTCATATTGGAGCCCTCAACAAGATTAAAGATAATGTCTGGTTTTATCTACTGCTTCACTAGTTAAATGCTTAGAAGACTTTTAATGAGCTAGAAGACTCTTATTCGTAAACAAATTAATATGCATCTTCCCTCTTTTATGTTTATTAATCAACATGTCTTCACTGGGAATGTTCTAAACAATTTACATAGGATTTAATCTTTTTACTTTTTAATAAAATCCCTGCATGCTTGAAATATTTCTTCAAAGACATTATTCATCTTAACTCATTGAAGAAAAGGTGTTAAGAAATTGCTTGTTCTCCCTAACATTTACAAAGCAGGGTATTTTTTCCCTCTTTCAAATCCTCCAGCTCTTTTTTTTTTTTTTTTTTTAATTAATTGCCACTCCCCAACACTGGTGATCACCAGTACAGAATATTTGCCAATTGGTGACAAAATGGCAAAGCAAAACAAATTCAATAACAGAGACCAATCCTGGTCTCCCTTCTAGTGACTAGACTGACCGACAAAAATGTCCTCACCAAGGATAGATCACTATAGAGCCATTTACCTGCTTCCACACTCGGATACCCCAGCTAAGAACCCTGGCGTTTGGGGTGTTTGGGATATTTTCTATTGCTACAACAATTAAGATTAATGAGAAGAAAACCTCAAAGACTGACAAGCCCTAAAGAGTTTCATGTCTTCCTTAAGCATTTACTTCTGCGTGATTCAGAAATAAATTTCATGAAAAAGAAGCTTTCTTGGTTTTTTTTGGTTTCATATCAGCTTCTGAGCACTTCTTCATTTAGGTGAGACTAAGAATAGCAAAGGGCATTTGATGGGTTTTGTGTAACTGTAATGCTATCCAAATGGGCTAAATAGGACTAGAAAATCAACAGAACTCAGGTGACTCTGACCTACAACACTAAGCAGTTGAATAAAGCTCCTAGATGCAAGAACATGGAACAGCCTGCTTAGTTTCATAGTAAGCATACCAGAAAATTCACAGGGGAGCTGAGAAATCATTTTATTATTAGAACTAATTCATAGCACTTTAAAACTGATGTCGAGTGGCTGTACAAAAAAAACTGAATCAAAACTTATCCAAGATTTCTGCCTGGGAGGAAGATATTCTTATGACACGTTATCTTAGTAAAAAGTACAAGTTAGCCCTCTAGTTAAATCTTGAAGTCATTGCTATGAGAAAGACAGATACACTTTCACTTAAAACAGACAAGGGAAAAGAGAGTAGATTGTAAAAGATGGAGACAATACAGCTTTTGTTGATATTCACAGGATAAAGCTCATCAGACAAGGCAAACACCTTGGCTGTTTTGGTTCCTGACTGGATTCTGTAATCTATAGTACCAGATAGCTATGCAGCTCACATCTGTTCTTCTTAACATTCATTCAGAGACTATGCAACTGATAGGGCCCTGATGAGTCCTTCGTGGAGTAAACACAGTGAGGCAACCAGTGTGTCAACCAGTCAATGACAACAGTTAGTGGAAAGAAAGGGAGAGGTAGGATATAAAAAAACTCAGGGACACAGCAGAGAGAGACATTTAAGAAAAAATAAAGCAGTATCTTATATGACACACCAAGTGGGATAACCACTGGTTTATGGGAGTTGTCCACTAAAAAAGTGAGGTTAAATATTCCAAAGAAGTTTGTCCATGAATGAGCCTCTGAAAATACAGGACTATACTTCAAAGAATTTACTCTCTTTGTGTCCTCAGCCTCACTTCTAAATTCTCAAAATAGACATGGTTAGTAGAAGAGATGATGCTTTATTATTTCTTTCATCAAATAAACCTAATTCCTGAATTACCATGGCTTTATTTGCTTTATTTTACTTTTCAATACCACACTTCTTTCATTTACCAGACGTGACTTCATTACAGACCTGAGGTTATCAGTTCTCATCTGCTCTATATAGCCGAGTTCTCAGTTCTATATGCTTCAAGTACATGACAATTTTTGGTTAAATTCAGTTAATTCATACAGTAAGCAAGAAAGAGATGAAGGGAAACACGTCTACTTTTAATCACAAAAAAAGGCTAAGGTAACAATGGAATTCTGGGATTTAAAAAAATGTGTCTCAAAACAGCCATGAAAAAATAGCAGTTATTGCAAAAAAAATAGAAAAAGATATTTAAATTTGATCGAATTAGCACTGAGCTTTTCTGGAGGTATCACTGTATACCCCAGAGGTATAATACTTAATGTTATATGGTTCTGAGAGCACAGTACAGCGTTTCCAATACACTGGTAAGTGTATGCTCTTCATCATGCAAGATGCAGGATACTTGGGGAAAGAAAACTGTTAAGTAACACATGACAGCTAATGACTATGTTTCAAAAGCGAAAGCTGAATTAATTACCACAGCATGATGACTTCATTTAGTTGATTATATTTTCTATAGGATCTTTTTATCACTTTCCCATGGTAAGTTCCCAACTTTAAGTGAAAAAGTAGGCATTCTGTAGAGACGCTGCTCTTGCACTTATGAGACTTGCACGAACTATTCCTGTAGTACTTGAAGTCTGTCACCCTACCAATGTTGTTTCCTTGCATCAGGTAAGGTATGTGACAGCTACACAGAGAAGTGCCATTTCATAGTGTGAATCACAACTGAAATCACATTTTTTTTAGAGTAGAAGATGAATAAGGAGATTAATATGCCATACTGATTATATTATATGCAACACATACACCAGTTATTTGCTGAACTTTTGGTTTTTTCTTACTTGATACAATGACCCAGAGAGGTTATACAGCCAGACCTCTCCACTCACTCTGCAGTTCTCCAGAGGAACTGTTCCTCAGTATTGTAGCTACCGTCTTAAGCCTCACTGGTACAAATCATGAGGCGAATGGGAAAAATGAGGCCTACCAATTCACAAGAGAAGAGGTTTTTCTCCCAGAGGAGTGCACTGCCCGTCATGCTTGAAGCTGAGGCAGGCAGTTCTCACCAACTCCCCTGCTGGCACTCAGCACTTCTCATACCGCCATCCGGCCAGCTTCAGCAGGTATCAAGCAGGGAAGTCTGACCACTGCAGCTCTGACCTGAGGGACCAGCAGGCCCAGTTCTAGCCCCCAGCACTTCAGCATCCCATTTAATTGGTGATCTTGGCTCCTTCCCTGCTCTGCTCTGTTTTCCCGAGAATATGGAGCAGAGACTGACAGACAGGATCAATTTCCATTGCAGCTGCAATTCACAGCTCATTTCTCTAGAACTTCACACTTTACCTCTCATGACAAGTACAATGCTTTTTCAGAAACTCAATTTCAGAGTCACAGAGACATTTAGGTGTATTTTTAGCATGCTGGCATTGATCACCAAAGCTTTTGTTTAGAATGAAAACTCAGACTGGAAGTTTTGTCTTTTCTCCACAGACTGCACAGACCTACTGAAATAAGAGATGAAGAAAGGAATGGCATGGTGATTTTCTGCCACTCCATGATACTCCAGTAGCTGCAGACACCTAGATACTACTTGAAAGACACCTGACCATCAGGAATTAAGAATTTACCTCTTATCTAGGCAAACTACTAGTGTGGTTTAGCTCTGTGACAACTCCTGTGATTTAAATTCCTGATTGGACTCTTGTCCTTCCATAGGAAGTAAAGGATGAATAGAACAAGAAAATATACAAATGTAAGATGAAAACTGAATCATTTGAGATTTAAGATACTATCTACAACAGCTCTTTTAAACACAGAAGTTAATTAACGATCATTAACTGTACAGACTTTGTCACAGATTGCCTAAGCAGTCTTGTTCAAATCACTTAACATCTTTTCACATCAATTCGCTCTATGTAAAGTGGGAGTCATAGTGCTCTAGCAGCAGTATCAGAGGGTGTCACATACAATTTCATGAACGTCTGCAAGGAACTTGAATACTACAGTGACAGAAACCATAAGCTCATATACACTTTAGACTTGATTCCACATGCTAAATCAGGGCTACATCTGATTCAGCAGACAATTTAAGAAACGTGCTTTGTTTTGAACAAGACTGCTTGTGTTTTAAGTCAAACACATGCTCTAAGAATTCCCCAGCACTGGTAAAAGTGAGCAGTCTGTCAGTGCACTTTACTAAAACAGAAGTATCTTCCAGGGAAGAACAAAACAGAACAGCTGAGGAGGTGACACAGAAATTTCACTTTTCCCTAAATCATCAAACACTTAAAAAAATTTTAACAATGGAGATCACAACTCTTAGTTTATAAATATCTGTGCACACCGTACTTCATCCATGTTTCGCCTTACTTGGTGAAACCCACCCTGCAGAGGTTATAAAGCCAGATTTCTCTACTCACTCTACAGTTCTCCAGATAAATAGACACTCTGCTGCTCCTCAGTAGCCCAGATATTATGCTATGCCTCAGGGGCACAGATCATGAGGTAATGAAATACCAGTTCATCTACATGGGAACAGACCATGTGCCTCGTAAGCCAGCTGATATCAAAGTAACAATGTTTGGTTTGTTTTTAGAAAAATCTCAAGATTTGTATATATCTATGGTCAAAACCAAACAAGAAAGCAGTTAAAATATCTTACACATTTGGTGTGTCCTTCTTTGATTTGATTTGGTATCTGGTCTATACATGACTGCAAACAATCTGAGGTTGTTTTGCAAACTTGGTCAGACAGTTTTGTGAAAGATCGCATTCAACTGCGATGGAGTGATTTTTATACTGTAATTACTCTTTGTCTTCAACAACAGAAGTTCAAAAAGAGCTCTTCTTTGCTCAAAATACCACGATTTCTCAGATCTGGTAACAGATCAGGGTTTTTCTAATTCCAATTTACCAAAAGCTAGAGTGAAGTAAGGAAAGAAACAATGGACAAGATTTGGGGTGGTGTAACTACACAGCTTATTAATGCATTTTTATTTCAGTCAATAGAAACACATTGCTTTACACAGCTGCATCTCAAATTCAAAGGCGCAGTCAAATTTGTTAATACAAAGAACTGCTTTGTAGTTCGGATTAGAGGAAGAAAAGTGGCACTTTACCATCATGGATTTTCATGCTGTCCATTATTTAGTTTATAAAAGAAAGGAATCAAACAAAGAGAAGGCAAACAAAGAAACAAAGGGACAAATGACTCATGAGTAAAATAAAAATCCTTATATGATGTTGCCGATGTCATTGACCTGCTGAGTCCAATAATTTTAAAGTGAAACCAAAGACTAAGCCACCAGTGTGCACAAAGCTGTCAAAGATCCAGAAACAATCCTTGGAGTAAAGAGGAGACATTAGAGGTTGGTCTTCTTACTTATCTAAGAACATAGAGTGTTTTGGCAGCAAGCAAAAATGTTAAAAGCAGCAAAGAACAATGGTAAATTTGTAAAAAACTTGAAACACTGGTTTCATTTGGGATCTCTCTACTTCCTGTCATGGAGTATCCATAGAAATTGATAGCAATACTTACTAAGATTATTCAGGTAAAAGTAAATGGCTACAGAAGATACCCAACATCTTCTAGAAAGATTTCAAGTTATGGTATTTAAAATTCTTACCAATCTTTTACTGTTACTTGCTAATAGCATTTCCAAAAGAACATATCCCTCCTTCTGCAGAAATAGATGCCTCCCACAGAAAAGCAGCACTTCTATCAGTATTCTAAACATACTCTCTGACACTTTAAAAAATGCTCGGATGCAATCCCTGCAGAGTTTCAGCACTAATGAGAGAAAGAACTATGAGACAACAAAACTGAGATGATAGTCACTTGCAATCCAAAAAAAGGAAGGAATAATCAGTTTTACATACATATTATATGCTGAAAACTAGATTATGCCTGTTTGAGTAAATTCTGGAAAAAAAATGGTTTGTTCGTAATTATATTATTGTTTTAAATAAAACTTCTTTTTAATTATGTGCTTTTAATTATATTAATTTGTCTTCCAAAGTCAAAATGCCAGTCAAGGAAGGTGAACACAAGTGTGTATGTACCCTAAAGTTATCAGGATGTTAACTTTGAGCCTGTGGGGATCCCTTCTGCACCCTTCCAAGTTACTGCAGACTTAAAAGCATTGAGAGGCAGGAATAAACTTCCTGCACACACTTCCCCCACCACCTTTATTAACATCATCAGCATCCACAGTGTTACAACAGAGAGAAGGTGTCAACAGAACAAGACTTATGCCTAAAAAACCACATCACAGGGCAACCCCACCACAGATAGTTTTCTAACTTTGGACTAAACCACTTCCAAGCATCTGAGAACTGCAAGATTCTCACGGCACGTGCTCATACTCTGCCTCTTTTTCCTGTGAGATGCCAGCAGTCTACCGAGCAAAAGAGAAAAGCTAGCATCTCCTAAACTATCCTCCTGCCAGTAAGATTATAACTAACACTATTCNTTAACATCATCAGCATCCACAGTGTTACAACAGAGAGAAGGTGTCAACAGAACAAGACTTATGCCTAAAAAACCACATCACAGGGCAACCCCACCACAGATAGTTTTCTAACTTTGGACTAAACCACTTCCAAGCATCTGAGAACTGCAAGATTCTCACGGCACGTGCTCATACTCTGCCTCTTTTTCCTGTGAGATGCCAGCAGTCTACCGAGCAAAAGACAAAAGCTAGCGTCTCCTAAACTATGCTCCTGCTAGTAAGATTATAACTAACACTGATCTTCAGTGTGGAACCAGATGCAAGACCGTTCTTCTTCTGATTTTGTTTTACCATATACTGAAGTATTATGCAGTTAAACCTTACGTATCTGTATGAGATACAACAATAGCTTTTCTCCTAGTTTATACACAAAGTAACTGAAGCTCAAAAGAAATGAATTATCTGCTGAATGTAACAAAGCGTCAGCAAAAGCTGTGGAATCCTCATTCTCAGTCTCATTTCTAACCCATTAAAACATAGCACTCAACAGCTTTATCAGCACTTTGTGGCCAGAACTGCTTAGTTCCAAAACGTGGGAGCTCAGAAAACAGTAACATACGTACTCACCGCTCACAGCAGAGAAATGAGCAGGCCAAGTTCTTGAAATGAGCCAGCCTGAATCCCCTCTCACTTCCCAAATTCCAATGTGAGATACAGTAGATGTCTACTTTTCCCAGGAAGGATAATAAGAACTAATATCAGCTTAACACTAGGAGAATTCTTTTTGTGATACTTCTATCTAAAACACAAGCTAAAAATATAGGAATTCTCAGGAGAGAACCACAATATTTAGCCAATTACAGAAGATTCATTGAAAACACCTTCTAATAAGCATCTGAGGCATCAGATCACAGCTTACAAAAAAAAAAAAAAGCATAGCTGTTGCTTGAAACCAGAGAAGGCACTGGATGCTCTTTGTAATGTATTATTGCAAGCACTGGATATAGAAACATGAATGAATGATATAAGCCTGCATGAGACAGTTTCCTTAAATTTTTCACCTCTTATTCTCCAGTTCATGGCTACACATATCCCATGATGCCTACATCTTCAGACTGACATTCACAGTTGCAAAATGTATTGCTCTGATCATCACAACACCCTTTTAATAACCAATAACACCATTTTAAAGTTAGAGGTATTTTTTAAGTGTTAGTTTCTATACAATGTTTTCTTTCATGAGGGAGCTGATACGAACTTTTCACTTTATAGTAAAATTTAAACCTGAACCAATGCAAACTGAATCTAATATTTCTTTATGTTGTCATTTTATAGGTATAAATGGTGAGTCATTCAAATTCTAATACATTTAAATAAGGAACGAAAGAAAAACATCATTCAATGTATTTTTGTCAAATTACCTACATTACATGATTACTCCTCCACAATCAAAATCAGATTTTAAGTATGAATGATACAAACAAGATTATATTCTGAATCTACAACAGAGATTTTAGTTGCTTGTTTAAAATGACATACCTAGCTATTCAGTAATCACTTTATAATAACCCCTTTCATTTCCAAATCTACTTAGCCATCAGCCACTAGTGAGGAAAATGCTGGCAGAGGTTTTTACAACTACACATTAGTTTTACATTTCATGACAAGCTAATTCTAGAGAGTTCGAAAGACAGACAAGCATGTGTTCTTAAGGTTTTCTTTCTTTTTCATGGAGGAAGCACACATCTAACTGAGAAATGAAAAATAAAGAGTATAGACATATACTTTTCACTTCACACATATGGCAGAGACGATTTATCCCAGCTTCACCCCAGGAACCTCTGTGAATTTGAAAATCAACAAGAAACAAAAGGTTGTGACAAATACCTCTCAGAAGAATTACTATGGTAAGATGGCAAATACAGTGCCTATTTCTGGTATATGTTACCTTTGGTAGATCTACTTTTGGTAGATACTTGGATTAGAATGATCTTTAAGGAAAATTTAAGCCAAATTACATAAGTTACATATATTGTTCCTCTTGACTGAATCTATCACAGGCACTTAACCCTTTTTCTGCGTTGATCGCATGGTTGGTTTACAGCATCATTACTGTCCCTCCCTATCACATGTCCACCACATCTTAATAAAGCAGATGTCATACCTCCTGATCCGACACACAGATACATTTAACCAGACATGTAGCTTTACACCTGTGGCACCGTTCAGAAGTTGGCACAGGTAGCAGACCTCTAGACCAACTACAGCGTGCAGCCTAGATGCTGTTCACATTTGAGAAGCTGCAGGCAACACAAAGGAAGATGAAAGTCTGAGGAATTGCTCTTGTGGCCACCTGAAATGCCTCCTTCACGCAGTTAGCACACAACAGTATTGCCTTCACTGAACATGAAACCAAGGGGTAATACAGCGTCAATACAGAAACTTTCAGATATACTAAGAGATGGTGCAGGTAGATGGCTCGTAATTAAGTATATTTATGAGAACAACAGACATAATTTGACCATGCACACGAACAGGGAAAATGGCATTAACATAACATACACTCTTGTACACAGTGGTCAACTGGAGAAAAGATAAACCATTGTGCAAATTACTGAAGGTTTCAGCTGCTCAATACCTGTCATGGAAGTAGAAGCTCAGAAACTGTTTATTATGTTGTGCAAAAGAATAAATGGGCAATGTTGTTTCATAGATCAGTCAGAATAAGATGTAGCAGTGTTCTGGTTATTACTGTGGCCTCTTGCTACTGACAAACCACATTAATTCAGAGCTGTTATGTACAGAGTCGTTAGCTAAACTGGGGATTGAGAACAGGACTTTATTGAACCTAGATGACAGGACAACATGGTCATATAAATCCACGTAAAAGAGAAAATGCCACCAATCAATGTTACTCGTCTAAAGCGAATACTTACCATTCTTTCTTATCTGACATGTGCAATCAACCTTAACCAAATGATGTAGAGTGAAATCAGTTTTGACAAATAAATCTCAAATGCATAGAACTCATAAATGAATCAGATTCTCTGTAACAACCGGTAAAAGAAACTCTGAACTATCATACATGTGAAAAGGGAACAGAATATTCTGTCTTCCTACTACACTATTACATGCTAACTACTATTAACACTAAGTACAATATTAAATGAGAGGTAAGTACTGTAAACTTAAGAACATTTGTTTAATTTGTGACAAGACCCTTTTCCCCCAAAGCACCTCCTACATAATTCCTAGTCAGTCTGGATACAGCCTTTAACTTTCCTCTGGTTAGGCCCATCCTCAGAACTTTTCCCAGAGCTTTACACAAGCCTGAGGAGTTACTAATGGGTAAATGAAGGTGCTCCAATTCCCACCAATCTAAACTACAATCTTTGCCTTGTATACTGTCAGTAATCAGGTCTCCATATCAGTTGTAACACTGAGCTCTGAGTCCTTTCTCAAGCTAGCACGAATAAGAACAGTACTTTGCTCAGACTTTCTTAAAAGAAAATACAAAATTCTCCTATGTTATCTGGGTAACTCACCCAGTTTTGGATATTTTAATTTAGAATGATGTAAGAACCGACATAAATGACACAGGTAAGGTAATCTTTGGTTTTCTGTGTATCAGGCCACTTTGTACAAAAGGAATTTCTTGCTGATTATCTTTCCCGTTCAATAACTACACATAATGTCTTTATACCTCAAAGTACTTGAAACGTACCTACATTAAGAGTATACGCTGTTGACTTTTTGGTTTAATATATTCAGCCTTTTTTTTTTTCCTGCTATATCACAGTATCTAGAAAATTTCTTGACTTGAAGAAGTCCCCCAGATTGCTCTCTTTCTGGCAGATTTCTTTGAATTCTCCTGTGACAGCTGAAAAAGTTATTTGCCACCAGCATTCTCTGCTATAGCATTCCCTGTAGAAAGCAAACATAAGAAAATATGCTTGCTGATGAAGAGAATTTATACTGTTATACTGTACAATGAAACACAGAGGAAACCAGATCATCCTTGCTTCTGGCACATTTATAACAATGAAAGAAACTTACAGTGGAGAAGGAAGAAGAAGAGCTGGGAAAAATGGATAGAGTGGATGGTAAACTGCTTCAAAGTTAATTCTCTTTTTCCTCATAAGATTTAACAGGGTCCTAAGATTCCCACAAAAAATGCCTGTAACCTAGGATTTTGATGTCTGTCTCGGATACAGAAATATATAACAACACTAACAAGAGCAGACAATAAATACAAGCACAGAATAAAGAAGAAAATATTAAAATAATCATGCTTTTGTGTAACATGTATCACAGGTCTGTTAAGCCTGTGTTGTTTATTTCCTTTCACTAGTCATAAAGATTAATCATTTATCAGGACTACATTTCCCTACATTGCCTGCAGCATCCCCTGCTTTAATTGCTACAGGCCACTTTGCATTTGGTTCTGTCCTTCTGCTTCCTTCCCCTCTCCTAAACTGGGTCCTGTTAAATGGATTAAAGAATGTGTACATTTATGCAGGAACCATAACTGACACGGAAGAACACAAAGCAGCCATCAAATATTCAGGAAAGTGGAGGTTATGAGAGGCTGCTAAAGCACCTGCAATCCTGAGTGAAGGAGAGGGGCCAGGACTTGATTACAGTTTCCCTGCTCAAAGACAGGCAGTTGCTTTACTGTCAAGACATAAGCCAGCTCCGCAGGTCACTCAGGAGCCCTGGATCCCAGTTTTACCACACAGCTCAAGGAAAACACAGAGGAGGTGACTAGTAAAAGTCCAACAGAAAGAAACTGGAGTGACAAATTACAGAACTGCGTATGACAGCAACTACATAAATCTGGAAACCGTCTAATTCTATCGCTAGTGACCCAGGATTCAAAGCCCATTAAGCATTGGGTTTTTTTCAATTGAACTGAACTAATGGAAAATAGCTTCTACTCTCAAAAAGGTCACATACAAAGTAATAAAAAAGTAAGTGCTATACAGTCACTATTTATACGTAAGTCTAATTTGAATTCATAAATTGCTGACATCTGTTATAAATCATGCAGTTGTCTTCCAAGCACAGAAGTTTCTCATTGCAGGCTTTCCCCTGTCTCAATCGCAATTATAAGAGTAAAAAATTCAGGATAATAATTTAAATGGAGTTTGTGGAGTGCTCAGGTTTTCATCTGTAAGGGTGCTTTTCATTAATACAACTTGAGAAGAGGGGGGAAAAAAAAAAAGCAAAAACCACCCAAACCACAAAGGTATAATAAGCAATAAGAGCCTACAACAGCTCAGAATTAACTGCTCCCAGATTGTGGCTACAGAACAGCCACAGAGCTGTCCTCATTTAAAAATTAAAGTTTTTAATTTTAGAAAATAGGAAATACTGAGAAAGATACAAACCACACACTGATATATTAAAATTTGCATTTGCATGATAGGAAATATAAGCTTTTATTTGTAACTCAGAACTGAACCAAATGAGATGGTAACAGTAGAAGAGCTGCTGCTTTTGCATTTGCAGAACAGTTTAGGGATCAGCTGATATAATTTTGAATTATGATGACACTTACTTTTTTGTCAGTAATCTACATGCACATTAAAATGGTTTGCTGGACTCATTATACATATGCACACAAAATCTAGAAATATTCATATAATGTATAACCAACTTAAGCTAGAAGTTTCTCAACAACTGAGCCACTATTTTATGCTTATGTAAGTCTTCCAGCAGCACAGCTGCATTTTAAACTAAGTTATATTTGTAAGAATAAATAATTTCACTGACTTGCAAATGGATCGTGATATTCAGAACTTCATTTCTAATAGTTAAGCTGAAAAACCAAAACATAGCCACTAATAAGATGTTATAAACATTGCTCTTGAAGCTAAGGCTGGGAAAAAGGCAAGGAGAGAGAAGGTAGTGTTTTAATTTGTCCTTGTTTCTTGCCACTCAAATCTATTTCAACTGGTAATAAATTCATTTTCCCTAAGTCAAGTCTGTTTGTCCTGTGATGATAACTGCTAAGTGATCTCCCTGTCCCTACCTTGACCCATGAACTCTTCCATCTTATTTTGTCCCCTTGTCCTGTTATAGGGTGGGGTGAGGGGGGGAGAGCAACTGGGCAGGTGTCTGGCAGCCAGAGCCTGCTGAGGTCAGTGCTCCACAGATGTGAATGAGTGCTCCCTGAATGAAGAATACAGTATCAAGACCTCAGTAAATAGAAGACAAAAATAGACAAGAAAATTTACACTATACATTTTTTCTTGTTTAATTTTTGATGAATTCAAGTGTATTAAGTATTGGAGCAGAAAGCAATCGTTTTAAATTGTATCAGCACTAGCAGCATGTAACCATGGTAATTAAAACATTATTATTTTTAAAAATTACAAAAGACTACTCAAGATACATAAAAAGGAAGTATCCAAGATAGAACATCTTTCTTCTGATAACTACATTTCTGTAAGTCTGCAAAATTATTAAAGACACAGGCATTTTTTTTTTATTGCTGCTAAACAGTTAGATATGCCACAGAATAATTATTTTAATTAAGAATTAAATTAAATGGGGAGTTTGCATGGACAGAACTTTCAAGAAGCCTCAAAGCACATTCCTTTTAGATCTCAGAGAATATTTTGACCTTCTTATTTATATGGATTTTACTACCTTGATGAATATTTAGAAGTATTTTAATACAGGAGCAATTCCCAACTCAAAAAAACTCCTCAAACAGAACCATAAAAAATCAAGCTTTTTAACAGCTAAAGCAGAAGGTACTTACATGACAGCTCAGAATCATTTAAGTACACTTCAGCTCTTTCAGTGTAGAACACTACATCTAATACAATCATTAAGGATATAAGTGAATAGGGGCTGGAGGGACTGGTCCCTCATGATGCAGTCCTTGCTTATGACAGAAGAAAAAAATCAGTAGGCAACAGCATGGAACTGCTTAAGTGCTCATTTACGCCGTGTTTAGCCTGGTACAAATGTATTCTAGATTTAACTTCACTGACTTCACTGGTCTGGGGCTTCTTCTAACATCAGCTTGTGACAGCAGCAAAAATACCATTCTTGGATGTGTTACAATTGTTCAATATGGCCACACAACTTTCCCTGGAGAAAATCTGGTTTAAATTATGAGCTAAAATGAGAGAAGAAAAAATCTTTCTATGAGCCTAGGTGCAGTTGTTTTCCCTCTGAATTCGTGAGTTAATTCAGCCACTGCACACCCACACGTGTGGCTGTCATAACAAACACTGTGTAGCCCAGTACATAGTGAGGAAAGATTTGCAAGTTCAGAAGACATGCATCCTTTGCCCTCTCCAGCATGGTGCCACACAGCAATTCCCTAGAGTCCTGCAGTGTGTAGGACCCATGTAGTGGCTTTCTGTCTACAGCAATGGGACCTTAAAAAGCTCCCAGCCACACCTGAAACCTATTAGTGAAAGTAGGCAAAGAAAGGCCAGCTTTGCCTTAACAGAACAGAAATATGGATTAAATTCTTTACTGTGAGGGTGGTGAGACACTGGAACAGGTTGCCCAGGGAAGCTGTGGATGTCCCATCCCTGGAGGTGTTCAAGGCCAGGCTGGATGAGGCTTTGAGCAACCTGGGCTAGTGGAGGGTGTCCCTGCCCATGGCAGGGGGTGGAACTAGATGGTCTTTAAAGTCCCCAACCCAAACCATTCTATGAAATACTATTGCAGGCGAAAGAGACAAGACAGACAAGACCCATGCACTCTCAAGTTTCCCATCAAATAAGAAAACACCACCAAAAGTCAAAATATGACACCGCTACTAACACCAGCAAATTGGGGTTAACCTCCTATCGTATTCAGGGAACCTCTTATCCTTCCCACTTAGGGTTGTGTTTGAACATGCAAATGCCCCAGGAGAGATGGTCAACACAGGACTATCCTGTACCCCTGGGCATGTGCCCAGTGTCACTATTGACATGAAGCCCTATGCTTCAGAGGCATCCCAAGAATTTCCTTCCTTGTTGTCTTGCTTCCCCAGTGACAGGTGCAGTAAAAGCCACTGGCTCACACAAACAGGAAAACACACTTTTGGTTTGTTTCATTTCTCTCCATTGCCCTTGGCAAAATGCAGCAAGAAGTGGAAAGTGGAACAAAGGGTTCAGCTATTCTCAGATGCCTCTGGGAAACACAGGCGACCCACCACATACAGACATGTAGTGGGCTAATAACGGAGCTCAAGGATGCTGGAAACCTTTGGTTATTCCTATGGCCACGCAGACATGCTTAGTGAAAGCTTCAAGTTAACCATAGTCTCTGATAAGAAGCAGAACTGCCAAATGTCTCATCAGAGAGCCTATTCTCACTACTAGTTGATAGCTTAGTTTAGCAAATTCAGGGCATATGAAAAAACAGCTGAACAAAGACAAGGGCTGTTTGTCTGAATTGGGCTTTGGCTCAGAATGCCACCTGTCACTAGAGGGAAGCACTACACGTCAATGCAAAGACCAAAACGGGGAGTGTTTCTGTGTGCTGTGCAATGCCATGTTAGGTTTCTGTAAGAGAGCTTTAAAAAGACAAAAAAAAAAAAAAAGCTTAAAAAGCTGAAACTATGATTATGAAGCTTCTGCCTTCTAGCACAGGGAAGTCTGAAGTATTGTTATGGCATCTATTCTTACAGGTTTATGCCAAACCACCTATCCACATTTTCTCTGGACAAATTTGCAGTTAACAAGTTTAAAACACATAGAAGAAGTTAGTTACAAATGGCAGAACAATCCCTAGGAGGCTTCTGGCAGCTTCACAGACATTAATCATGATCCACATATAAAAGTACTCCCTCTGAATTCATATAGAATAGGGCAATAATTCCATCTACAGTTTCCAATGACATGAACAAATGACTCAAGATTCAGTCCTGTTGCTTATGATGTTGCTAGACTCTCTTGATAAAAGTAAAGCCTAATGTTTATAACTATAGACACATTATTCCTTACAGCATGCCTAGCAGACTATAGGATTACCTACATGACTCTATGTTGTTGAAATAATTTTACTCTCAGTACAGCCAAAAAACTATTTAAAACTAGAACAAATGAACCGATCCGCTTCAGCAGAATTTGCAACTCATTTAAAATTTTAAAAATAGAAATAGTGATATCCTAATCTTAATGTAAAGCTGTCTCTTAATTCAAGATGGAAACATACGGACAAAAAAACGAATATAGCAATAGTATGGAGACAAAAGAAATAGGTCCATGAAATAAGTCCAAGAAAGCTGTCCTATATATATATGAAAATACTTTATTCTTGCCTAAGGCACTGTCGGAAATGTCCTGGAAAATTCCTAACAGCTTGTTTGAGCTTTCTCCATTTCCTTTAATGAAGAATGAAGAAGCATTCTGAAAGCAATCTATCAAAACCACTAATACAGAGCTCCCTGTATAACACCCAGTAATTATAAAAATCACTGTACGTGCAAAAATTCATTATGAAAACATAATTCACTAAAAATCCTGAGTTCTTTATTTAGTTACAAAAATTAAAGAATTTTATTGTTTCTCAATAAAGCTGAAAAATTAAAGAATTTTATTGTTTCTCAATAAAGCTGCAGAAGTGCACAAACTATGCTGGTATCACTCTGTGTGCTCTTGTGGTTATCTTGTGCATGCCTTTAGTATGATATTTATAGGTAGGTATAGTTGTTTGTCTTCCTAGGAGAGAAATTTAGCAACGATCTGCAGATACCTTGCTCCCATGTAAACATATTTTTATATGCATTTAAGTCTGGCAGTCCACATGGCAACACTAATGATTGCTGTTTCAATTTAAAATACATCTACATATTCAAAATTTAAATAAGGCAATGTCAGTACATTAATTTTTAACTTGAACTCTATTGTTAAATAATATTAAAAAGCAATATTCAAAAATTCAATACCACTGGCTAATTTCTTGAAAGTAAGCAAATTAGCTCATCAATCTTGCTGTTTTGTCGAAATAGAACTGGATTATTATAAAAGTTGTGGAAGGAAAGTGAAGAAAAAATCACACACTGCATAAAGATGCAAACTGAAGAAGAGCAAAGAGGGGGTACTATCAGGACTTCAGCTGGCACAGCAAAACCCTCTTTTTATTAAAAGCACAATTTCACAAAACACAAGATTCGGTCTCTTGACTCCCGTCAAGTTACTGGCTGTGACTTCCTTTTCATATGAGATGTTTATTGATGAGCACATGTGGTGAAAAAAATTGAGCTATTCATGTGACAGCCGATCTGCAGAACTGTCCCAAGCCATTGCAGACTGCAGATCACAGCCAGCTTGGCGGTCCAAGCACGACTGCTCAGAAGAGCTGCAATGGCTGGAAGAGACAGTTCCAAATGCTGGGGAGGAAAGGGTGGCTTATTGAGCCACCACTGAGCACTTGCAGGTGAGTATCCTTGCTGCTGAGCAGAATTTAAATAGGAGAAAAGACAAGAGCGAATTTTAAGGAATGCAAGCTGCTGGGCAGATTCCAGAGGAGGAAAAAAAATTTTTTCTTTACAGAAAGACTTGTAAGAGGTGATCATTAAAAAGAAAATAAAAAAATCTTTAATTAGCAATTTTACTTAGTAATTGTTCCAATTGGAGAAGTATATGGATAGCAGAGTCCATACATGTGTTAAGCTGCAAGTAGTTATTGCTTTTCAGTTTGAGTTTGTTTCTATAAATAAAGCATTTTTTTCAGTACTGTTGCAGAAATAGAAAATTTAACTTTTATAATACAATACCCGAAGCTGAAAAAGAGCAGAAGTGCTTCATATAGATCCAACATCTATGGCTTGAGGCATATGGCAAAATAAAGCTCATAATTTTTAAGGTTTCCTTTCCTTTTGCAACTGAGTCTACTTTCTAAAATGCATTTGTTTCACTTGCATTCAAAATACAAACAACTTCATCAGATGCCAAATGGCTCACCTTGTGACCACAAGCTAACATCTCATTCTTGTATTATATAGTAAAACATTGCCTATAGTAAAACACTCTCTGTCATTTTGGTTCAGGCAACTTGATACCTAATGTACACATCCAGGGGCACAGTTTGGCCATGTGAGTGCAAAAGAAAGAAATCTATCCTTTTGACAAAAGACAAACTACAAAGCTAAGCCAAACATATGACCTACGGTATCTGCAAACTGCTTGCAAATAGTTCACTTACTAGTTGTAAAGTAAGAAGACAAAGGACTAGAGGACCTTGTATCTACAGCAGTACAACAGACCTGAGGCCCCTGAATCTTCAAAAAAGCAGTACACTTGAAATATTTTAAAATTCATTTCTCTTTTTTGTTAAGTGCATATTTTCACTTAATGGTTTTCCCTTACTCTACCTGATGGTTCTTCAATCTTTCATACCAATTTCTAGCATGATAAAACACAGCTTCCACTTTCATTAAATATTTGATGATTACTTAGCTCTCACAAGGCGAAAAGTTTCTACAATTTTTACTGTAGGTTTTGGATGTTTTGTAAAATCCTCAAAGTATACCAAGAAGCATTTATGTCTTAAAACTCACCTGGGTATACATTGTGACACAGAACATCTAGTCTGCATTGTATCTGAGAAATGCTTTCATTCAAAATAATGCCTGAGCACTTATTGTGTGGTAGCCAAAGACATAAGCAGACAGCTTTGTTTTTATCCATTCATTTCAAAGTCTACCAGAGTTATACAACTTGTCTTGTTATTATGCATCATTGGTTTATTTTATTAACAAAAGTTACAAAGATGTTGCCTATCAACTGAAAGCAGTTACTATAGCGCCTATCTCTAGGAATGGTGAGAAGCCTCCACAAATCTACCTTCCCTTTATTTAAGAAATAATGTTGGAAGCTGATTTAGTCTTTAAACTCAATCTGGAGACGTCTCTGCCTGGTCACCACAAGCTTTGTTGTCTTTGCTTCTTGGTCAACACAGCCCTGTAAGTTCGTGACTCCCAGCAAATGGATTCATAGTAGGTTTGGTGCTAATGATATTCGTCTTGTATATGCTCTCACATAATGTTTTGAGAAGTTCTTCAGGAAACCACTGCAACCTTAGGGTTTGGAATGCATGCAGCACACACCTCAGAAGTCCATATGATGACTAGATTGTTGTGATTTTCAAGCAATAAGGCTGTCGTACCAGACTGATGACAAATTCAGTCTTGCAATCTGTCATGACATTTTCCTAGAGCAATTCAATTTCTGTGAACAAGCCAGTTTTGCTTGGTCATTTTCCTGCAAGGTAGAAGGCTGGCAACTTCCTTTACCAAAGAGGAGCACATTTGTTCAGCTCTTAATATCCACTCTGAGATGAAATACCAAATCCACATTTATCCACTGGGCAAAAGATTTAATCTACGTGAATCATATGGTTTCCACATGTGATAAAAGACAAGACATTAAGTTTACAGATCACCCTACTGGAAAATGAAACAGCAATGAACTAAGAATGCTGAAGTCTGAGTCTTTGTGATGAATGTCAAGGTTCTCCAGGGAGTCTAAGACCCTACCTGGAGTATCAAAAGGGCATCATCACCACTTGAAGCTAATGCTATAAAGCTGCAATAATTGTATGCAGTATTCATTCCTTAAGTACAATCTTTGCTTTGCTGTGTTTTGCAGCATACAGATACATCAGGAAAATACCATTTCTGGAATACACTGATTTCTCTTTCTAGTAGGCAGGAAAATAGGATTATATTCCCTCTTTTCAGTTCTTTGTAAAGTTTCCCTCAGCTGTCCACTGACTAGCTAACGATACCCAGCCATATAAGGTGAGAAATGCCTTAAAGCCTCATGGCTTTGTTTTCAGATGCCTAATGGAATAAGGTGAACTGGGTGCCTAATGCGAGATCCTGTACCAAAGACAAAGCATCTTTATCAAAAGCTCCTCATTTATTAGCAGTTTTGATATGGAAAGCAGGCAATACTTTCAGGTTCATTTAAAAGACAGGTATACTGTAACTCCTGGTCCCATGCCAGTTCTTTTTGTCAGGTGACGTGGAGTCTCAGGGAGAGAGCAGCTCTGCACATATTTCATGTCTTGCTTTGAGTTGTGCTAAAATATCCAGACTTTTTGGTCTACTCACTCTAAAGGTGTAACTGGAATTAAAGGTCAAGTATGTCTGCTACAAAGCACTGCAAGTGTACAGACATGTCAGTTGTAAGCTAGGAGAATGTGACTGACATCTTCTAATTGTTCACAGAGAAACAGCGTGGTATCATACTGCTGATACTTCCCACAATTTGTAGATGAGAGTTGTAGCTGTTGCTGATGCTTTTGGCGATACTGGGAGTTGGTAGTGATGGAGTGGCTAGGGTACCTCCTGTTATCAGAAGAGTAGAGAGGAAGTGAGTGACATGACTTGTCAAATGGGTGGAAAGACGGCTCCAAAGAAGAGTGACCCCCAGTGTAACATGAGCGGCTGATCTAGAACGACCACTGTTACCTGGTGTCAGACCTGAACTCTCCACACTACGAAAATTGCAAAATCTTACAGAGTTTGGAAAGACCCTTTTCTATAACGATGCCACTATTTCTACATTAGCATACCCATAAGCAGTATTCTTCATTAGCTAGTGTGCTTTCAGCACATTTATCTAAAGCGTTGCCTAAGCTTAGGAAATGTAACTAAAAGCAAAGACCTGCTTCTGTTTGGCCTCTTCCTTTCTGTTAAAATGCAAGCTGGTAGACAGGTGAAATTGAACTAGTATAGGAAAACAGACTGCAGAATCAAAGCTTTCTGATACACTGGAGACAAGCTTCCTATTTCTTATTTAATACGGCACTCGTTCGTTGTTTATAAATTACATTCTTAGAAGAATTTTTATTTTTCTGTTAGTGCTTGTGGATCTGATGAAGAAATGTGTTTACATTTATCCTCTCTATGTTCTCTTTCTCTGTTCCTCAATATTTTTTTAATCCTTTAATATCTGCTTAAAGTTTGCATGACCACATAGCTCTGGTTCTCTTCCGATTAGGAACTTTTAGGAACACTGAAGCAGCTTTCCTCATGCCATAATTTAACAAAATCACCTCTCAGAATATAGTACAGAAGAGACTGACTGAGGTAGAAAGCATGTATTTTTTATAATGAATTGCAGCTTGAAAGAAAAGACAAGGAGAAGTGATCTGCTAGAAAACCAAGAACAGATTAACATATTATTGAAGGATTCAAGCTCACAAGTGAGAGCCAGTGTTTCTAACTTTTTCATTAATTCCTCACATACCATATTTGACAGAACCACTGCTATGCTTGCCCACACAATCCACTGGCCTCCAGACATCATGACGGTAATGTGCTTGTCAAACCTGACACCTGTTTTTCATTTGCAGACATTGATTCTCCACCTTACAGCCAATGTACTTTGTAAGAATAAACTGTTATTACCAGCAAAATATTGATTAGACTGAAATCCCTACCTGTGAATTTATAGCCTTAATTTCCAGTAGGTTTCATCAGTTATCTTCAAGCAGATGAAGACGTACGGGAGTCATTAACATGTGTCAAGCAAAATGTTAGCTAGTCTCTCATGTATTTATTAAAGTTTAACAAAAACAATGAATAAATAATTACTTCTATATAACGAGAGAGAAAAAAAAATGAACAAGTACTTGTTTAGGGCCAGACAACAGAAACTCAAAATTACAAGTCACATAGATAAGTAATGACACCGGCAGAAGCCTACAAGGAAAGAGTATAACTCTTCTAGTTGCAAAGCAAGAAAGAGGACAAAGCTCCTGCACATCTACCCCCTCTGAGTCCCTGTGCACTCAGCCTATAACCAAGGCCAGTTCTCTCTATCCCAGTGGTATTACCAAAACCCTACTTGACTTTCTGAAAGCCCTCATGCCTGAGTTATGCTGGATGAATGAAGTCCTCTCTGGCCTCCACATTTCTCGTATTCCACTTGAAACAGCAGAACCACTGTCTGACACTTGTTACTTTACCCTGATATCTGCTGGTTCCAGTTTCCCATGGATTGTTTTTAACCTCCTTATCACAGGGAGACATTAATTTCCCCTACATATTTCCACAGTCAAGATCCTCCTAATTCCCTCCTCATTCACTAAGCTTGTACTAATTATTTTCTTTGTCTCGACTCCTCACCCTTGGTTGGCCCTTGACTGTTCTTTGTGTGGATCAATGTTCTCTCTCTTGTGATTCTTTTTTGCCACCACTTTCACGTTGGGCCCCCAGCTGTTTTTCCTGTTATTCTTCAGGGCCATGACCCTAGTTAGCTACTCTAGAAACACTTCACAACATGCTCTTGTAAAATGTATTGCACCAATCGTTGTGCTTTATTATTTCAGCAGGTGCCTTATTTTATATGGGCAAGTTTAAAACTTGGACCTGTAACCTTATGATCACTGAAGATCAGGGTCAGAATTAGCTTCTTAAAATGCAGAACGCTTTGCCAAAGCAGCCTATGAAAAAGAGTGCTTCTGAATTTTAGACACACGAGGACACTTTCCACTGTACAGTGCACGTCCCAGACAAGACCTTTGGGAGATCAAAGGTGCCCTTGTTTTCTCACTACCCTTAAAAAAGTCATTTTTTGCTCCTTCAGTCAGAGATCATCACCATCAGCCCACTGTACGTCTGAAGAACAAGCTGGGCATTTTCAGCAGGAGCAAAAAGTAAACTGTATTTCTAGAAATTACACTGTTCTGATTTAATTGACTCAAAATATATTTAAGTTATTAAGGATCATAAGTTTGACTTCTTTTTTACAGAAACCTCTGTTTTTGCTAATTATAGATGAACAAAGAAATGCACGTGAATGTACATATTAATTGTGTGAACCTTGTCAGTTGTAGGACAAGTGGAATTATAAGTGGAAGTTTAGAATGACTTGTGAGGTTATTTTTGTGAAACACATATTCCAGAGGAATCCAAAGTCTCAGTGCCTCATATATGCCAACATTACAAGGGCTCCATTTACTTACAGGAACACATTTCTGATAATGTAATCCCAGGAACCTCTGTCTCCTCCCTATAACATGTAATTCCTCTATTCCTTCTTGATTATTCCTTCTTGATTATTCCTTAAGAAAAGAAGTTATTTTACTTACCCAAAAGAAAAAAAGCATTATATTGAAAATTTATGCAATTTATTTAACAAGCTCATGTTGTTTTCAGCTGCACTGATAATGCTACAGTTAGGAATGAAAATCCTACATATTCACACTGCACTTTTCATATTGTAAATAGAATAACCCACTTTTCATTCATTAACTATATATTATGACTCATAAATGTGCAAAAGACAAAATAACTGTAAGAAAAAATGCTAGATCTTGGCTATTCATTTTTGTGCAGCTCTACAATATCCTGGAGCTCTTTTGTATGGACAAACTAAAAATTCTCTGGAAATCAACAGATAATAGTTAGTTGAGATCTACATGCTGAAACGGTAAAGAGCATAAAATTCTGGATGTTACTATACAGGTTCCTAAGGAAATAAATCTATATACATTCTTTGAATTATATGCAAGTCATTTACTCTGCTAATGTTGATGTGCATTTCAGTGAGAGAAAACTGCACAGTGTTTGGTGTGCCTAAAACCAGAGAGGCAGGTCATTACTCCTTCAATTTACAGTGCCTAATGCAAATTTTTCAACCTGTAAAATCATTATGCTCTGTTCTATTCTGCTGTGCTGGTAAAGTAGCTTATGGTTGGCCAGACTGACATTTTTCTTTTGAATAATGCAGAGAATCAATATTCTAACACAGAATAGGGGAGAAGAAAGGACGCAGTGGGGGACCTGCAGAAAAACTGTACTCGGACTGTGCATATTAAACAAGTCCCAAAAGTCCACAGAATAACACTGACACCTAAGCAACGAGGTCCAAATCTGCCACAAACATTTCTATACAGACACTGGACAGTTTTTGGATTTTCTTTCTTTTATAACCTATGAAATTCTCATAGGCCTTTAAATCTTGAAAAGAAGATTTAATCTACTTTAGAGCAGAGACAATGATGCTTAACGAGTAAGCCACTTTTCTTCATGAACCTAAATTTTGTCCATCAGAAAACATGAGGAACTCAAGTGGAAAATTTGCCATACCTTCAAACCTTAAGGAGAAGTAGGAAGCATATGACAAAGTTGGTCAAATGACCAAGTACTGACACCTGGCCACAAAGACAGAAGCAGTAGGGTGCAACAGCACTGTGTAACTAGCACAGTAACCATGGTAGAAATAATACCAAAGAGAAAACTGGCTTGCTACTGAACAAAAAGGAGAAGCATTCAGTACAGACACCAAGGTCACTGAGGTATGTACTGCCCTTTTTGTATTAGCCTCCTCTAAAAAAAATCAACTATGACCTACACATTATCAAAAACAAATTCAAGGGGTAAAGATCTTAGCCTACAGCAGGGAAGGAACAACGGTAATCAGGTCTTTTGGATCCTCAGTACATGAGATTGGACAACAAACTGGAATGGCTCAGAGGTTGAATAAAGTGGCTGGAATGCATCAAATAGTAAGGAAAAGCTGAGGGAACTNAAAACTGCACAGTGTTTGGTGTGCCTAAAACCAGAGAGGCAGGTCATTACTCCTTCAATTTACAGTGCCTAATGCAAATTTTTCAACCTGTAAAATCATTATGCTCTGTTCTATTCTGCTGTGCTGGTAAAGTAGCTTATGGTTGGCCAGACTGACATTTTTCTTTTGAATAATGCAGAGAATCAATATTCTAACACAGAATAGGGGAGAAGAAAGGACGCAGTGGGGGACCTGCAGAAAAACTGTACTCGGACTGTGCATATTAAACAAGTCCCAAAAGTCCACAGAATAACACTGACACCTAAGCAACGAGGTCCAAATCTGCCACAAACATTTCTATACAGACACTGGACAGTTTTTGGATTTTCTTTCTTTTATAACCTATGAAATTCTCATAGGCCTTTAAATCTTGAAAAGAAGATTTAATCTACTTTAGAGCAGAGACAATGATGCTTAACGAGTAAGCCACTTTTCTTCATGAACCTAAATTTTGTCCATCAGAAAACATGAGGAACTCAAGTGGAAAATTTGCCATACCTTCAAACCTTAAGGAGAAGTAGGAAGCATATGACAAAGTTGGTCAAATGACCAAGTACTGACACCTGGCNCGGTAATCAGGTCTTTTGGATCCTCAGTACATGAGATTGGACAACAAACTGGAATGGCTCAGAGGTTGAATAAAGTGGCTGGAATGCATCAAATAGTAAGGAAAAGCTGAGGGAACTGGGCTTGCTCAGTCAAAAAGAAAGTTCAAATTGCTGTATTCCAGTACCTGAAGGAGAATTGCCGATAACAAAGCATCAGATTCTTGGATGTGCAAAACAAAAGGATGAGAGACAACTTTCACCTTGGAAATTCCAACTCACTATGAAGAAAAAAATTATTCACAGTGGTCAAGCACTGTAACAGGCTACCCAGTGAGGCTGTGGAATCTCTGTCTTTGGAAATATTCAAAACGTGACTGAAAAAGCTCTGAGCAAGCTGCCCCAGCCTTTTAAGGACTCCTTGGAGATGGAGATTTGACTGGATGACCTCCCCAGACAAAACCCTGTGATGATTCTTTGATTTTTATGATCTAGCAATATCACACATG